>JANTPZ010103858.1:0-13350 GCA_025593235.1 Vachellia pachyceras
GCAACTGAAATGGCTGCCCCGGTTGACCTTGGAGGGCGTCTGCGTGAAACAAGATTACTTGTAGAATGGATCTCTTCAACTGCATTAGTTATGTTAAATTCACAATCTGAAATTGGCAAAATATATCCCTGCTTAGGGATGACGGGTGTTTTTCCAAGTTGCATTTGTGAGTTGTTGCGAATATTGAGAAATTGCATGGCCTGAGTACAGAGAGAACAAGCCAAAAACAGTAACATATCAACTTCAACTGTTCTTCAGCCAAACACATTCATTTCTACTGTTTAACAAGAAGTAAATCATTGAACTACGGGTACACGGGCATAGTTTGAGTAGTAAGTTGGAATGGGTTACCAGTAAATGTCTCCAGTGTAATTGTCACGACAACAAAAACAGAAAGATTTGAATTTATGAACATAATCATCAGTAGGATTCTATGAATAACAAAAGCGACTAAACAAGGTTTTGGTATGATTCTACGAATCTTGAATTTATTACTATATTAACAAGGGTACCAAGACTACCAACATAATCAGGCAACCGGTAACATTTCTATTTTAAATTATGCAGCACATAACCTCCAAATCATTGAACTACGAACAAAGTAAATTCAAAATCACAAAATAACGCTTATCTTGATTATATAACAATGGAAACCGAACCTAGTTCAGTACCTGATTCGATGAAACTTCACGCTCCCCATGAAACAATACCATTCTTGAACACTCTGAATATCCCAAATCATAGAGATAGACCATTGAATCAAAAGTAATCAATCCCACCAAAGCATTTTCGGGCAACTGCTCCATAACCAGCAATAGCTCATTCTTCAGGGCTTGAAGCTCCTCTTTAGAAGAACTGATATCCACAAGAAACACAAATGCTGGTCCAATCCCACGCGAATCACCACCACCACCACCACCAAGAACCGAAGAAGAAGAGACCAAAGAAGAAGAAGAGACCACAGACGACAAAGATTTGGAAGAAGACGACAACCCATTACCCCATGTACGATTTAAGTTGATATTGGATCCATTATTCGCTTTGGGACTCATAATTTTCTTGCCAGGTGCATACTCAACAGTGCTATAGGTAGGAAAAAGCTCAGCAGGAAGATTGGTCTCGCCGATGCCTGAGTACGAACGAGGAAAGGGATTCCTATAGAAACAGAAAGGGCAGTGCCATATCCGAGTTTGGTAATCGACACGAGCATAAGGGTTCAAGACGGCGTTGCATCGAGTACAAACAAGAGGATCGTAGGGGAGCACAGGAAGCTCAGTGGCCTGCATCAGTGGCGTGCACATGATACTGAGAGGGATGATCAGAGCAGTGGCGTCTGATTTAGAAGCAGGCCAGGTGTTCCATGTCCATCGGAGACCTTCGACGGCCTCCAACTCGAGAAAATCCATATATCTGAGATGAAGAAAACTCGTTCAGTGGGGTTTCATGGATTGCGATGGAGAGAAAAAGGGTGGATCAAATCGAAGCGAAGTGATAAGGAAGGGTTTTTGGGGTGTAAAAGCGAAGGGAACCGAACGTAGCTTGCAAGATGGAGAAGAAGAAGGATCTCTCTCTGAGCATTGAGTTCGACAGAGGGGGAGGGAGAGGTAGAGAGCGAGCGAGCGAAGGGCTTCTATAATTAGCCGGCCATAAAGCAACCAAGTAATTTAGCCAAACACTGTCTTAACCTTCCTCATTGAACAGTTAGCCTTTGAGAAATGAGAATCATCTAGATGGTTCTCTTAATAATCAATAAATCAACATTAAACAATTAATAATTTATAAATCAATACATATTAAAGAATCATTGACCTATAAATCAATGCATAATTCTATTTCTTTTAGGGTTGGATTCCATTTCCATAGTCTAGGTTTAGTTACAAAACCTAAGTTTTAACCTAAAACGTAGGTTTTGTCCAGGTACAAATTTTTTTCTGAAAAGTTATTTTGAATACAAAATTTCGATTTGAAACCTAAATTTTATCTTTCATACTATTTCCTCTTCCCACTTTTCATTCTTTTTATTTCATCTTTCCTATCCTCTTTCCCACTTTTTTTTTCTATTTTCTCTTTTCTACCTACTTTTTGCCTCGGAATCCGTAAAAACTAATAACTTCCCAAACATAAATCACTTTTCAAAACCTAGGTTTTGTCTTGAAATCCATAAAAACTATTCTCCAAAATCTATTTTTCATAACTTAAGTTTAACCTTGGAATCCGTAAAAGTTATCCTCAAAATTGATTCCAAACAAGCCCTTAGTTAATTAATTATGTTAATTGCAAGTCATTATTGCTTAACCATACATTAGGTAAGTAGGTTTCCCAACTATGGGGTGACAAAATTTTCCTTTCCATCCTTTTTCTTATTTATAACTATTTAATCAATGTCTAAGCCATGCAGATTTGCTTTTTTTTTATATAATCATTATCAAAATGTTAAATTACAAAAGAATAATAATTAATTACATTCACATTGCCAAATTTTGATATGAATAGTCTAATACCACAATGAAAAAAATAAAAAATTACTCTGTATAAAAACCAAATATCAACCATTCAAAATGTTAAATGGAAAAGTATGGGAAAATGAGAGTTCCTCTCCAAGCTATGTAAATGGGTCATAGATGATTGTTGGCTAAAAAGAAGTGTAAATGGGTCATAAATAATGTCCAAGCTATGTAATAACAGAGAGATATAATATGAAGATAAATAATACCAATAAATAGAACAAAAACAGAGAGAAAGTTAGATGGAGAGAACAAGAGAAAACTCTATGTATTTGGATTGATCAAATACAATTACCATAAGAAAGAGGAAATAAAGTATGTCTACTTTGAAAGTCTTATCAGAAAATGACTAAAGTATATACAGGTCTTCTAAATTTACATTCAATTCCAATTTGATGCCTTGTGTTTATGAAATGTATTTTTTATTTTAATTTAATTTTTAATATTTCATTTAACAAAAAAGTTGATTTAATAAATTTAAATAGTGATTATATGATTAAATATTAACAAAGCATGATTAAATTTTAAAAATATGGAAATGATATATGTTTCTTTGTAAGCATTCTCTGAATTTAAAGTTATGTCTTGACTCTGTTGAATCTTGAGATCCAACTCACTTAAACTTCTCATAATGAAAAAAATCATTTAGAGCATACTATGTCATCATTAATTATAAGGTTGCTATGTAAATTTTTTGAGTTGTAATTTTCTGTTAATGAAACTAACATTATTAAGATTAAAAGACTAAAAATATACACTTATAAATTTATATTCTATTTTTTTAAACACATGTATTCTTCTACTAGAGAAATTATATTCAAGACACTATTTGACTCTAAATGTAGACACATCTCTTAATAAAAAATTAAATATTAGTATATTAGGATCGTGAAGAACTAACCATTTTCACTTCACTTAGCTGTTAATATTATTTCATGATGTTAAAACATGTTCTAGAGAAGTCTTGGAAGCTAAGCTTTACAAACACAACATCTAAGCGTTTGCTAATTTATATTTGTCTACTCCTTTATATCCCAACTTATCCTCTTCACAAAAACAAAGAATTACATTTATCCTTGTCCAGTTTTTTTTTTTAAAAAAACATTTGGAAAACTAATTTTTTAATGCAAAAAAAAAGAGAGATTCCTTAAGACTATTTTATAAGAGATATTGAGATTTAAAAGATTAAAACTCTAAAGTTCTCAAATGTTCTCTTGTATCCGTTTAATTTGATTATTTTTCGTTAAGATTTGCAATGAACCCCACAAAATAGTCTTTTGACCAATTGATAGCCTAATAGAAATTCATGTCATTCCAATATATTTTCTCCCTCTTTTTGCATACTTTTCAGATTGAGTGAATTCTTCAGTTACATAGGTAGGAAAATATGCTTTTTGTTATTGAGCCCAAATCATAGGATTTGATATTTTGCCTTCCTTTGAGTAGTTATAGACCTTCTAAATTTTTCCATTCGTCTGGTCACAAATTTTTTGGTGCAACAAAATTCAGATGATTTGAGTTTTGGGGACTCATAGGGTGTGCCTCTAGATTCTTTGAAAGCTTATAAATCGCTCATTAATAAGGCTCTCATATTAGCAGTGGTGGGATTTAATCTTCTTTTTTTTCCAAAACAAGAAAGCGTTATATTGAAACGAAAACAAAAATACAAAGTCTAAAAAGTACCAATCCAAGCAACCAAAGTAAAGGACTCAAAACTAGACCTGAACAAAATAAAACAAAAGAACAGACATGCATTTAAAATATAACATTGCAACAGCAAAAGTCTTGAACGCCAACAATCAAGAAGGCCTGAGAAAGCGACGGTGCTCGATGAACCCGATAGAACAGGTAAGAGCAGTCTAATGAAGCTTTGATGAACCACCCGGCCGCCAAATATGCTTCCAATGGAAACCATTCAAAGTATGGTTCCTGACCAAATTCCTTGATGGAAGAAACACAAGGAGAACACTTATCATAGCAATAGAACAAAACGCACACTCATCTAGGTAAATGATAGTAGAAACACCACTCCAGCCCAAAGACAAACAATGTTTCCATACACACTGAACATGAACATGATTTTCCAGAACAAGAACAGTGTAATCGATCACACTGAACATGCACATGTTAAGCCCTCGATGAACAGCATGTACAATCCCATTGAACAGACCCAAGATAATGTTTCTAACTTTATCCACAAACAACCTGACCTTTAACTTGCAAACCACAAACGCATCAGCCAACATCCAAAAGGTAAATACCTCAAACCAAGCAAAGCTCTTGTTAGCAGAATATTCAGCAGCCATAAATATCGTACTAAGAGATGCCAATCCTTTTCTTTTCAGCCTGGTCTCACTATAATGGTAGAAGAACCTTACTCCCTTTAATTTCAACACTTCAATATAATTAATGATGCTTAACAAGTTGAATCCACCAACACAATCAACCCCACTACCCTTTTGAGCCCTCAAGACCAAATCGACTCTATGAAAATCAACATGAGCAATAGGAGGGCTACTTACCTTAGGATCACCAGCATTCAAACTCTTCTTCTCAAAAGTCCTCTATTCCACACCCACTCTACCTAAGCTTCCAACGGATTGACCCCCTAAACTTCCATCAGATTTCCATTGCAAAGCATAAGGAAATGCAACTGAAAGCTAGAACTGTATAGCGCCAAAACCCCCCACCACCCCCTGAGTCAAAAACAGCGTCATCAACTGTAAGCTTCTCCAAAGCAACAGACATGGACACAATGGCAGAGGAGGTATCAACAGATGACGTGTTTATTGCATAGATTTGGGGCCTCAAATAGTTGATTATGCAGCTCCTACGAGTCTTGTTGCAGATAGGGCATTGAAAGTCTGGAGAGAACATCAGAATCATGGCAAAGAAGCCATGACCCTCAACCATACTAGTAGTAACTACGTTGAGTTGGATTGCGAGTCATCCTTGGCAAGTCTTCCCAATATCGCCTCCCAAGACCCTGGAGGTACCCATCGAAGGTCGCTATCGGAGGTCGTCTCACCGGAGCAGAAATCGCGGACACCTAAACGACCACCATCTTCGCCACCCTGCTTGTCCCCATCCAATAATCTCTTTGAAGCCATTACCTGGAAGATTCCCACCATTGCGAGACAAACCATGAACGCACCAAACGGAGAAGAAGTAGATCCTCCAAGAATGAGGAAGAGGTCGACAGCCCGATAAATCCTCGCTACAACTCGACGCCGTGAGACTAACCTTAACCGGGAGAAAAACCCTAGCAGAGCAGAGAGAAACCCCTAATCGGCACATAACCAAATATAAATCGATTTCTAGCAGTGGGATTTAATTAACCTTATGGTTGTGAGTCAATTACTTACCAAGTGAACTAATCTTTGTTGGTTAGTGAGAACTTTTGAAGATTTGGAAGCAAAAGAAAAGCAATCATGGACCTAAAGAAAACATTAGAGCTCCATCAATCTATCGTTCATTGCGGCAAACAGTTATTTGTTGCCCTATTATGCATTTGTTAACGGAAACGAATGTGAAGTCTTACTCTCTCTAGTATTTAAATTAAAAGCTAGATAAATAGTATATGAATATTAAAAAAATTAGTTAAATTACTTATTTAAAATAAAATATCATTTTTAGTTACGTGCGTATTATAATTAGCTACTGATAAAAATTAGAAATTCCTTACTATGTGTAATTAATAAGCATACTTTAACCAATGGGCGCTTGGTAGAGTTAGCAAGGGCTACTATCAGCATTCCTCAGAGCGAGGGTTTGAACCCTGGGGAGTGACAGTTACGATAATTAACGCAACCTCAAAGAGGTTGTCCCATCGGTACCTCGCTACCACCATAAGGTCTCCTCGTGAGGGGTCCGGATTAGTCTGGGACGGGCAATGAACCCAGGATACCCCAGGATACCGGATGGTTTATACAAAAAAAGCATACTTTAGGGAAAAATTATAAATTTTAGAAGCAAAGTTGATCAAGATCTTATATCTAAAATTAAAGTGAATCCCTTTTATAGTCTACATATTGAGGATTGGAGTTAGTATTTTGTATTGATTCAAAAACCATTGTAAAAACATCCATTACTTTTTTATATAAGCTCTATCTATGTTAGTTATAGAATCGACATTTTTCAATGGGTGTTAAAAAGCCTTTTTACATCAACAAGGAAAGAAAAGGCAGAGTAAGATGGCGTGTTGAAAAGCTTATGGATGGCCTCTTATAGTTTTACTTTCAATTAGTTTTCTTTAATCCTTTTTTCAATTTTATTTTTTGAAAATGGATGGTTAGTAGTAGGGCAGAGCAACCCTTGACCCGCCCGTTTAGAGTTATACGGATTTGGGTTTAGCCCGAACCCGGTTGCAACCCCATTTAGCCTGTTTAAAACGGTCTGCCCTGAAACCCACCGGGTTCATGCGGGTTGACGGGCAGTCCCATTTTTTCTTTTTAGAACCTAGCTACCCAACCACAGACTCACCACCGTCACCACTGCTGAACCCCAGCCACAGACTCACCACCGTCGCTATGCTTACTCCTCAACCCCATCCATCGTCGATGTTGAAGCAAAATCACAGATCAACAACCACATACTCTCTCAATCTTGACAATTCCAATCTCAACTCAAGGCCTTCTCAATCCTGCAGTCTCGGTTCATAACTTCTCAGAGCAGATCGTCGCTTAACTTGGCGATTTGGGACGGCTTGGCGATTTGGTGAGGAAAAGGCACGAGCTTGGCAATTTGGGAGAGGATCTACCACCAGCAAGCACAACAGACAGGGCACAAATCACAACTGGAGGGCAGAGGCAGAGCAAAGCAAAAGGCGATCTGCGACCAGCGAGCATAGCAAACAGGGCGAGCAGCGATTAGCTGAGCACGAGTAGACAGGGTGAGCGAGGTCGAGAACAAAGGACAAGAGAGACCAATCTGTGACATTCTGAGTTAGAAGCGATTCCCTCTTTCTCCTGTAAACGATGACGCTTCCTTATGCCGAATTTTGTTCCCAGATGTGAAGAAGAAGCCGCAGGCTGATGCGCAGAGAAAGAGAGATGAAAGGAAACAAACTGTTTTCAATATTCAAGACAATCCATACATCTCTATTGATCCCCTTTTATACTAATCAGTCTTCTAACTAACTACTAACCTCTTGAACTGATCTAGCCAACTCCTAACCTCTTCATAACCTCTTGAACTAACATAACCATGTATTACACCGTATCAATACTCCCCCAACAAAAGATCCTTGACCTCAAGGATCAGTACAAAGCATAAGGGAAAACATACACCTACGACAAGATTTTTTTTTTGTTTCTATGTGAAGACCAAAATGTGCTAAACTGAATAACAAAAATAGGGGAAAACAGATTTAGTCGGTGTCAAGAGCCCCAGTATGTTGTAATATTCCTTCCACCCAGGGCCTATGGTCACAATCCAATGAAGCCCATAAAACATCCAATACTGAACTTCTGCAACAACATGCCACACATCAGCCCAAAGCCCTTCGAACCCATATGTGAGTGAGGAGTCCAGGTCCAGATCCAGATCCCACCCCAATAGTGTGTCACTACTGCAAGCTTCCATAGATTGTCGGATAACTCGTGAAATTTCTGTGTATATCCTATCACCCTCTGGTTTCCGCCTACTTTCTCTAGTGTTAAAAGTATATTCGCATCGAACCAAAGCCTGGTCATTGATTTGCTGACTCTTATTCTGGACCTCCCTCAGCCATAAACGGAGGCAACCACTATGGTATTGCCCATTTCAAAAGTTGCAGAACCGTCAGTTTTGGCCACAGCACCAGTCTCCGCTCGAATCTGTCGCATTGCAAGTAAGTGAAGCCCAAGTACAGTAAACTTCTGATTACTGCTACATGAAATGAATTCTAGGAGCTCCTTTGATTCTGCATCCGACCAAAAAAAATGAGTTGCCCCAACCCGATTTGTTGTTGGGTCGTCCGTGTCCGTCAGTAATTGAGCCCCCTTCTCCAGCGCCGTCGCCGGAACTCCTCCAGTTGATAAACAATGCAACAACTCCAATAAATGCGAGGGAGTTTGGGTTGGCAAGGCCAAGAATCCTTGCAGCGTTGAAGGAAGAGTCACACCTCTCGCGACATCGCCACTTCTCTGTTTCTGTCTCAGTGAGTCGGAGACATAAGAGGAGAATTCCCATCGGAAAAAAAAACCACAACGAAAAAATTGTGTATCCCAATTCAATTCAGGTATTCCACGCCTGGGGCTCACGGTGGGAAAAGTCTCGTTGGCAAGGTTTAGGTTGCCCCGAGCTCGAGGACTTGATGGAAAGCTCGAAGGTGGAAAGTCACAGCCAATCCCTCCAGGTCGATTCCATGAAGCCGGAGATCTTGCTGGCTTCATCACAACAATCGGGGCTTCGTCCGCTGAGATGCTCCTGTCAAGCACGAATTTCCTCTGGTTAGCTTGAGATGAGAATTTCGTGGAATGCAGCAATCGATTCACGAGGAATAATCGTCGGTGAGGAAAGGAGAGGAAATTACGGCGGTGAAACCCACCATGATCTTCACAATTTAACAATTCATGTTGCGTGGGCATCAATTCTTCATCATTTGCAACAACACTGTCATCTTCATCTACCTTCAGAGCATGGATCTCATACGTTTCTTGAACAACATCAACAGTGAGGTTCAAAACCACCTCAGATTCACCCTCAATTCGTTCAGGATCTGCATTATTCAAAATCTTGGATTCCGTTTGCTCGAATCTTCAGTACTCCTCTGTCTGTATTCCGTCTTCTTGAGAATCAATCTCGTGCACTTCCAAATCCGTCATACCTTCATCGTTACCTTTGTCGTAGTCCTTCAAGGTTCCTATGGCTTCTGCAACAAATTCATTGTTCTGTATATGGTCTCCTGCAGTAACGTCATTTTGAGAGGAGTCGTTCGGGCACGAAAAGACTTGATCCCCTTTCAGAACATCTACCCCCTTAGTATTAGCATTCGTGGGTTCTTGGTTCACCTTCTTGCCATACTTCTCATGCAGATAAGCACGATATATGGCACTGTCTAAACTACTCGGATTGAAGTCTTGGACAACCTTTCGAATCTCTGGTTGAAGCCCCAAGATGAAAACGTTGATCGCAGTGGACTTGGAGATCGGCACGTACGGTAAGAGTGCCTCAAATTGCTTGGCGTACTCGTTCACCGTCGACTCATGCTTGAGCAAGTGAAGCTCCAAGATGGCTCTTATTTCAGTGAGTGTCTGGTGGACTGATTTTCCGGCGACCACCGGCGGCGGCGGCGGCCAGAGGACTGGCTCTGATGCCATTGATGCGCAGAGAAAAAGAGATGAAAGGAAACAAACCGTTTTCAATATTCAAGACAATCCATACATCTCTATTGATCCCCTTTTATACTAATCAGTCTTCTAACTAACTACTAACCTCTTGAACTGATCTAACCAACTCCTAACCTCTTGAACTAACATAACCATGTATTACACCGTATCACAGGCACACTCTGCAATTTCATCGGGAGGGAGAGTGAAACCTGTGAAGGAGAAGGAGAGGCCCAAGCTGGCGCTCGAAGCTCGGAGAATGAGAAAGAGGAGGACGAGAATGAAGCAATCTCAATGGCGGCGGCGATGTGGGGAGAACGATGGTTTAAGGCTTTAAGCTTCTCTGAGGTTAAAAAAAAAGAATAGAACTGTATGTCTGCAAAAATCAGAGAACGATGGTTTCAAGCAATATGGATTGGTGGAAGGTGGGAATCGAATACTGGACTTCTAGGCATCAAGCGAATGTCTTTGCCAACAAACGAAGTATGCTTTTATTATCTTCAAGGGAAAACCAAAATATATATAACAAATATTCACATAAAAATATATAAAGGTGAACAAAAGCAGAGGGTATGGCCGTAGCCCACTCGTTTAATGCCACAACCCTGTTCCGTTTAAACTCGCCCGTGACAGGCCCTTTTTGGGCAGGCCTAAACGGGAAAAATCTCAGGCAGGTTCAAACGGGCCTACCGAGTTCCAGATCATTTGCTCAACCCTAGTTAGTACTGGTTCCAATCTATTTCGATTGGTTTTTGATAAATTCCTTTTTTTTTTCAATTTTACACTTAACCTATCAAGCACATACATTAGGCATTTTAGTCATTTAAACGTGCTCATTTTCTCTTCTCTTCATTCTTTTATTCATCTAAAGGAGAGAAATGGGAATATTTTCTTTCCAGTTTTCTTCTCTTGCAAACAGTGAGAGTACATGTCAAGAACAGTCCATCAAACAAGATAAATACAGATCAGAGCTCAATTGGGGGGGGGGGTGTTTCTTTTGCACATGTTTTGGAATCACACACTCATTTTTCTTTTGATAAATATCACAAAATTGATATTTAACACTGACCTTAAGAATACAAAAAAATTTACATCCATTGTTCACCCAAAAAAAAAAAATTTACATCCATTTCGGGAAGCATGCTAATCCGCATCTTTCCATG
Organism: Vachellia pachyceras; assembly: GCA_025593235.1. Lineage (NCBI taxonomy): Eukaryota > Viridiplantae > Streptophyta > Magnoliopsida > Fabales > Fabaceae > Vachellia > Vachellia pachyceras. Next base: position 10,978 of record JANTPZ010103858.1, read on the forward strand.
TCTTAAACGTTGACAGCTCTTTCCATGTCTTAAACGTTGACAGCAAACGTTGAAGGCCTATGATGTTAAACCTACATTTTTGTGTGAGAAACTACCCAGTTATGACAATTTCTGTATGCTTCAACCATCCAATGGCCTAGATCCTCTTCTGGCCAAACCCTTTTAACCCTTATCTCGCTTAACCCTTTTGCAGATCGATCATCTGAATGACCTCCTCTAAACCATAAACACAGTGATGCCAAAATTCCCACACTGCCTCAGGCATCTTTTTCTAGGGCAAGACACCCAAACTTCAGGCATGTGACGTCAAGTGCGGGAGAAGAGTTAACTCTGTTGAAGTTTGATTGAAATGAAATGAGAGGAAAGGGTGAAGTAAACCCCACTATTTCTCTGGCTTCCATAGGCGTAAGATCCACCCCTTTCTCACACGCACAAAAGGTCACTTCAGAAAACAATTTTCCATTAAACAAATTGCAAACAGGTGCCACTGCCTAGCCAAAGGTAGCACAAACATCATATAATTGTGGCTTTGCCTGGTCCATCCTTTCGAATGGGCCTAACGGGGGTAGCAGCTAAGAGATGGCAGAGAACTCCCGTTGTTTCGGCATCACAATAGCCAACTGCAGCACACCTTGCTGGCATAACTTCACTGGATCTTTGAATATTGTAATCCTAGCAACATTATTTTCCATTATTGCTACATGTGCAATGCTAAAAGATTCCCCTTTATCGGCAGCAAACTGCCATTCTCGCGCTGTTATGTTGAACCAGTCTTTCCTTGAAGATCTTGTTGCTTTAACTTCTATAAACTCCTTATTCGGCTCCTCCCCTACGACTAAGTCAAATGGAAGTCCCGTTTCTTTAGTTTCATTAACCCACTTCACAGCAGCCTTACCAACTTTCCCGACAAAGTATTTGTGTGAAAGAAGTTCACCTAGTCTGCCAGTTGCCCTTGCTTGTGCTGCATCAGGTGTGCCAGTTATGAGCTGATCTCTCTTACTAAAAGCTGAACTCATGCCCGGTTCATAAAGAGCCTCTTCTAAACTAACAGTGTCAGATCCAGTAACAGGAATAGAAGCGGTCTGATAGCTATCATGACAGGACTGATCTTCAAAGTTGTCACTTTCATGCAACACCAACGCTACTGTACTGTCTGACGGCCCATCCTCAATGGTCCAGTCAGCATCAATTGATTCTGGATTATGGCTCTCAAAATCATCGTTCTTCATTTCTATGCAGCCACCAGTCTGGGCAGCCTGTGTCTTGAATCCATTGGCACGGGCATAACTAAAATCTGGTGCAGTTTTCCAGTCAGCAGGTGGCCAGTTTGAGTTTACTCCAGTCTTCCTTTTTGGAAAGATCTGTTCATTTGTTTTTGGTACATGATCTGATGATTGTGCATTATCAGTTTCCATCGATGAAGATGAAGAGAGAGTCCAAACTGATTCTTCATCAGGAATTTCAGGCACATTTTGGCTATTTGAAATGAAAAATTCTATTTGCTCCTTGGAGGAACCGGATTCTGCCATTGTTGTTATCATATGAAGGAAATTGGCCAAGTGCAACTCAGGAGTGCCATCAAACAACAGACGAGAAAGCTCCATATACAAAGAATGATGATCTGCAGATTGGGTGGTGTACAAAATGTTTTCCTATAACAAAGTGGACAAGCAAGTATATAAGGACATAGGTTTTGGTGGGAAATTAGAACATGAAAAATTAGTAGAGTTGTGAGTAATACAGAAAATGCTTGAAAAATGTGTGCGTGTATATATATAATTGCAGGAAGAAATGGTAGTTTTTAACTTACCTGCAGAAGAGAACTACATTCAACTCGCTTTTTTGATACACTCCGGCAACCCTTTATGACATTCCTGTAAAACAGGTTCTCAACAACAATGACTTTAAGGTGATTCAGAAAATCAAATCCAGATTCCTTCAATTGAATATATTTATCATTATGAACTTTATGCATGTAGCGCTGAGCATATGGAAGAGCCCAGTTTATCAATGATGTTTTCAAGCCACAACCAGCAGGACCATAATATATTGCTTCGCGAGTTACAATCTGCACATAAAGCAAAGATGTAATATAGGAAACCAAAAGCACATTTGTAATTCTTTCTAAATCGGACAAATTTATAATATCATCATTTTTATCAGATAAGTGAATGTTAACTTTATATCCTTCTCAAGCGAGTGCCTTTTGAAGACCTGTAAGCTCAAAATAATTATAGTTCTAGAGGGGGGAAGAATAGAAAACCTTCAGACAAGGATTTTCAGGGGAAAATATCTGTTTATTGATAATTGAAAGTAACTTTTACATGTACATTCTACTATTCTAGCATACAGTAACTTCTCTAGTGAAAACTC
>JANTPZ010103860.1:0-16870 GCA_025593235.1 Vachellia pachyceras
AAGAATTTGTTGTCTGGTAATAGGCATCATGGGAGCGGGTTCCCATGATTTGATCCATGTTTTATAGTTATATACATTGAATCTCATCCCGACATGCTACACAGTTACCGAGGCGACACGATTTGTATTTCTTCTATACCATATCAGCATTCCTGCTGCCTTACTAGTGAATACAAGTGTCTCATCTTTGCATACTCCTCCTGAGTATCAAAGGCGGTAGCTCGTGTGAGAGAGCCTACCTCACTTGCCTGTATGACATACTAGACATTGCATACTTGTATGTAGACACATGAATTTAATCACAAATTCAATATACAGTGTCTATAATTTTACATTTTGCACATATCAATGGCCCTTACATGTTTCTCAAACATTTCTTTGACTATTGGTTTAGTTAGGGAATCTGCAACCATACTCTTGGTCGAAATGTGTTGTACATTTATCACTTTTTGTGCTACATAATCTCTCACAAAATTATACTTAATATCAATGTGCTTTGTCTTGCTATGATATTTTGGGTCTTTCGTGTAGGCTATGGCTGTAGTGTTGTCGCAGTATAACAACACAGGATTTGTACTCTCATTCCCAAATCCAAGGTGTTCAATGAATCTCTTCAGCCATATAGCCTCCTGCACTGCCGCAGTGCAGGCCACAAACTCAACTTTCATAAAATTTAGGGCTATGCATGTCTGTTTCTTGCTGCTCTAACTTATGACGCCATGATTTAGCAAGAAGGTATAACCTGAAGTTGACCTTCATTTAACTTCATCTCCGCCTACATCAGCGTCGGAGAATTCAAGAAGCCGCAATTCTCTTCCTTGATAAGTTAGTGCATGATTCGTTGTGCCCTTTAAGTATCACAAAATCCTTTTCATAGCTTTCTAATGTTGTTCGTCAGGATTTGACTGGAACCTACTCACCAGTCCAACTGCGAAACAAATGTCTGGCCTTGTACACATCATTGCGTACATTAGACTTCCAACGGCACTAGCGTAAGGAACTATTTCCATTCTGTTCTTGGCTGACTCAGTCTTGGGACACATTTTAAGATTCAGGCTAACTCTAGTAGCTACCGGGGTGTCTAAGGGATTGCAGTCACTCATGTTGAATCGTTTGAGAATTTTCTTAATGGAATTCTCTTGTGAAAGAGATAGAATTCTCTTTGAGCGATTCCTTTTGGATTTTAACTCCAAGCGTGTATTATGCTTCTCCCATGTCTTTCATCTCAAAGTTCGATGACAACCATTCTTTAATGGCTAAGATCGAATTTAGGTTATCTCCGGCCAATAGTATATCATCTACATATAATGACAACATCGCAAATTATCATCAAATCGCTTAATGCAGACACAGTGGTCTTCTTTAATCATTTCAAAAATTGTATGAGGTTATCGCTCTATGAAACCTCAAATACCACTGTCTGGATGATTGCTTCGGTCCATAAATTGACCTTTTGAGCTTATAAACTTTGCTCTCTGAGCCTTTCTTTATGAAACCTAATGGTTGTACCATATAGATTTCTTCATCCAAGTCTCCGTTTAGAAATGCATTTTTCACATCCATTTGATGTAACTCCAGATCTAAACTGTTTACTATTGCCAGAATTAGCCTTATTGAATTAAAGCGTACAACAGCCGAGAAGGTATCGTCATAATCGATACCTTCCTATTGTGTGTACCCCTTCGCTACCAGACGTGCCTTGTACTTGTCAATTGATCCATCCGCTTTTTTTTTCATTTTGAGAACCCACTTGTTCCCAATGGCCTTTCGACCTTTTGATAGATCAACAAGTTCCCAGACTTGATTCTTTCTCATTGAATCAATCTCTTCTTCCATTGCCTTTTTCCATTCATTCTTGGCAGGGCATGACAAGGCTTCATGTACAGAATGTGGCTCATCATCTTCATCCGGGGTGACCATGAGTGCTTCCCCCTCTATCGGGAAGCGCTTCCTGGGCACATTTCCCCTGTCACTCCTTCTTGTAGAGACCTCTTGTCTCTTTCGTTTCTTTTGTCTCGGCCTTTGTAAAGACCTTTATGAGCCTTTTAATCTCCCACTCAGATCGATATATTGAGACGATTAGGGATCATTAGATCGATCTGCACTACCTTGTTCTTCTCTCTCATAAAGAGATACTGTTCGATCTATTTCTCCTCTGCCAGGAAATTCACTTTCCAAAAAATGCAGTATCCCTTGATTCAATTTCAGTCACTATTCCATCTTCGTTTTCCACAATGAAAACATATCCTTTGGATTCTTTTAAGTATCTTATAAAGATACCTTTTTTTTTCTTGGACTTAATTTCCCATGCCTGTGTGAATCGTCGTGAACGTATGCAGCCAACCCCCATGGTCTTAAGATATTTAAATTAGGCTTGCGTTTCGTCCACAATTCATAGGGTGTGGAACTGACTGCTTTTAAGGGTATACGGTTAAGTATAAAGGCTGCTATTAATAAAGCATCACCCTAATACGAAATTGGCAGGTTTGCTTTAGCCATCATCAACCTAACCATGTCTAGAAGAGTCATATTTCTTCTTTCAGACACTCCATTTTGTTGCTGAGTGCCAAGGATAGTTAGTTACCTAATTATCCTCTTTTCTTCACAGAGCTCTTTGAACTGATCAGATAAGTATTCACGACCTCGATCAATACGTAATACTTTAATTTATGTTCTATTTGATTCTCTATCTCATTCATGTACTGTCTAAAACTCTCTAGTGCTTCAGACTTATGTGAGATCAAATAGACATGACCATATCATGAAAAGTCATCAGTAAAGGTAATGAAGTACCAAGCTCTGTGCATTGCCGTCACACTCATGGGACCGCATATATTAGAATGGAACAAATCCAATGGATTTTCAGCTCTAGTTCCTATATCGAAAGGTTTTATAGTTGCCTTGCTAGCTAAACAATTTTCACATAAGGCCATCTCCATGTTTGGAGTTCACTTAGCAAACCATCTTTTACTAGTTTGATCATTCGATTCTAACTTATGTGCTATAGTCTAGAATGCCAGATATTTATGCCAACTGTTATATTGGAGAACTAACGAAACAGTCATGCAAGTTGAAATCATCAATAACATCCATAACAAAGGACTTTCCTCAAGGAAAGTTAAACCGTAAAAGGTTTCATCGCTAAGAATGTCAGCACCTTTTGTCATGAAAGTTCACATCAACCCCATAATTCGACAGACACAATACAAAAACTAAATTCCATCGGATGTCTGGTGTATGAAGCATATCATGTTAGATTAAGGTCTTTCCACCACGCAGAGCTAATCTGCAGGTGCCTATGCCTTTGACCTCGATCTTTACGTTATTGCCAACATAAATCCATTCGCATTAATGCGGTAACCGATGGTAATCCACGAGGGATCCCGATCCTTCGTTATATGGTCTGTTTAGTTTGAGTCTTTCCACAGTCATTTTGCCTAGGGCAGTCCCTCTCAAAGTGACCCAACTTCTGGCAGGCATAGTATTTGACCTTATTCAGGTCAACCTTTACTTTTGCCCCTTTTGAATTTAGGGACATCTTCCTGCCTTTTCCATGAAATTTCTTGCCATTCTTAAAATCAGGCTTGGCATTGGAAATGCCTGTATCCTCGATGTAATATGCATGCCCAAAGGTCGTATATAACTCCAGGCGTTCATCCTCAAACTCAAGGTGCTTCACAACATCATTAAAAGTGATGATGTTATCGTTATGGGTTAAGTTAACTTTCATATGTTCCCAACTAAGGAAAGTGATCTGATCACAGCCTGCACTTGCTGCTCATCAGTCATTGTAAGTCCAACTTCCTGAAGCTCTCTGATCATGTTTGACATGTTTCGAAGGTGCTTCTTCATAGACGTAATGCCCCAAAGCTTATACGTGTCAAACTTGATTGTCAGCCTCCTAAGCTTAGTGGTCGAAGTTTCACCAAACTTATCTCTGAGAGCTTCCCACATGGCATATGCAATTGGACGTTTTTCAAACTGACACATTAGGTTATTTACCATTATTCTCAGCTGGGTAACTCTTGCAATACTGTTCTCATTTTTCCATACCTGGTATAACTCCAGGTTTCCCTTACGTTGGGTTGAAGTCCCAGCTTCATGTTCCACCAAAATGGTGAACAATGGCTCAAGGGCCTATGCTCTTCCAATATATACTGCACTTTTCGGTGCCAGATGTCCCAGTTATCACCGTTCAGCTTATCCCCTTTATTCAATTAGGCAATAATACCTTTTGTTGCCATTTTCTAGTCTGAGGTGACAGGGTATTTTATCAACAAATGTTTTCTCATATAGCTGAGTTTTTAGCGTTTATGTAGCACATCACAGTAGACAATGTCTTATAGTTATATTATTCTTGACAAGAATATAATTTGATCACTAGATCTGCGATCAGGAGAATAAGTGTGTATCTCCCATCACACAAACACTAGTAACTACATTATTTTCTTTCAAGAATTTTATATAAGTACTTCTTGAATTATCAACTTTTAGAAGTCTCATTTTCTAAAAGCTCCCACTTATTAAAAGTGTAACGAAGTGACATACATGTGAATAATAACAGTGATTTCACAACAATTCACATAAACTAAACATGTCACCTTTTACAACATATTTATTCATAACTATATACCAAATCATGATCTAAAACACATTAACAGAACATAGAGGGTAAACACATAAGCTGAAGCACAATGCTCTTTAGGTATTTCCAATACAATTATTGACTATTTATTTTCTCAGTCTTTTAAAGTATTGGTTTTTGTTCAGCATAAATCTTGTTGTTTTCTTTACTGCATCAACCACATGGTTGATAATGTGAATGTGCCTACAACACTAACTGCTAGGCGTGCACACTTTAATCATGACATTCACATAGAATTCTGCAATTTCATTATTAGTTATACTGTTGACATAGTTCGTAATGATGTCAAATTTGATTTTATATTCTTAACCATGGCTGTTCTCATTACATGCCATAGCGGGGGAGAAAGGTTGATCGGCCTCTTCATTAAAATCTCAAAGTTTTAAATTGAATGAGAACGAGGACTTAGGACTTGGGTCGGAGTAGACCTCTTGACCTCCCTTAAAGGTTCTAATTAGGATCCTCTTCGGGGTCTCTCTCAGGTTCCCCATGAGGATCTTCCTCAAGATTTTCCTCAAAGTCCTCTTCAAACGGCTCCTCCTTAAAAGCCTCTTTAAATTCTTATTCAGATCCTTGTTAGGAACATTTTTATCAACATATTCAATGTACACTAGTCCTTTAGACAATGTTTTAGTGCTTTCTAAGATTTATTGTACCATTATTTTTCAAGAAAAATAGATTTGAAATTAATACGTTGAAAAATTTTCAACAAATCCTTAAGTAAGCACTGATTTGCGTTAAAAACAGATCCTGAATTGAATTATAAAATAGGCAAATTATATATCAAAATGAAGCTCTTGAATTTTAGGTTTTTTCGGAATAAACCGTGTCTCATTTAGATGCTCCACCCGCCGTCATGCACCGTAAGAAGAAAAATTCTGGAACAATTCGCAAAATGGGCTGAAGCCCACTCTCGGGGTGGCGCGTGTAGAACAAGCGCCGCCTTCCAGATCTTCGTTCCATACACGCGCTGGCAGACTGAGTTCCACGCGCCGTCAGCTATCCAGTGGTGTGGTCCACGTGTCTAAATGACGTGCCACATAGCCCCACTCGCCCACGTGGCATTTCCCCCCTTATTTATTTATTTTTTTTTAAATTTAATTTTTTTTTATAATTATTTTTTTGGGGTTGGGCCCACTGTGGCCCAAAAAAAATTTTTTTTATTGAAACCGGATTGGGCTTCCTTGCCCAATCCAAAAAAAAAATTTTCTCGGCTGATTGGGCATACCCGTTTTCTTCCGGGTCGGGTTAACCTACCCGTTTCTGACCCGGTTCGTTGGCCTCAGCCGCCGCTGCCTTTTTTTTAAATTATATAAATTAAAAAGGAGAAGGTCTCGCTTGGATTCGAACCCGCGACCTCATCTTTCCCCAACGGCTTCCTGACCACGCGGGCTGTGGCATTTTTTGCGGATCAAATAACCGAAAAAATATTTAAATAATCAAAAAATCATTTTTCAGTTGTCAGGTTACCCTACCCTACCCGGTTCGTTGCCCTCGACCCGGTTTCGCCCCCTCTCAGCCACCGTCATCACTGTTCATCCATTTTTTTAAGACGGTTACTATTCACCAGATGTGTTTCCGGCCATATCTTCGCAGTCTGACGTCCATTTTTCACGTTCTAGGTGTCCATTTCTTCATTTCGACAAGATCTACACAATGGAAGTACTTTTGGAGCCTAATTATTTCTCATTTTTTGAAAAAATGTGACGGAATTCGTAACTCATTTTTCCTCCGTAACTCCGTCGTCCGGTTTCCGTTTTACGCGTTCTTGGTGTCCACGTTCTCATCTCGAAGAGCTCTACACTATGGACAAGTTTTCTAAATCTAAAACACATGTTTTATGAGGACTCAGATTTAGATATACATTTTCGGGTTCGCTTTCCCGTTTCGTTTTTCATTTTCTTTGTTTTGGGACAAAAGCTATATGATTTCATACCACGTGTATATAGAAAATCACAAACATGCTTGAAATCTTAATTAAAAACAAAACGGCATGCTTACGGGAAAGAAAAAAATATACATAAACTATAGATCTCAACGAACATGCTTGCGGAAATTCATAAACAATAAGTAAAATTGCCTCAGGAACCTGGCTCTGATACCACTGAAGGATTTCGGGCGTACCTGGAGATGCCGAATTACAAACCTGCAGCTACCCACGTGATCTCTGGATCACAAATTGTCTTGGACCCAAAGAACGATACTCATAGCAAATACACCAGAGGAAGAGAGGAGAGGAGAGGGAACTTTCACGGAGGAGGAGAGAAAAAGTTATGCGGGAGAGAGTTCTGTGCACTCACACTTCACGTATGCTCATGGTCCTCAAATAAAGGGACTGAGGAAATAACCGTTCCCGCACATTTCTCTCCTCAACCGTTCCCACGCAAATCTCAACTTAATAATTCAAATTTATTCAATTGAGAATATTACAACTTTGCCCCCACATATTCTCTTATTTGCGTTTTTATCCCAAAATATATTTTGGGCCTAATCCAACAAGGGTGGATTAGCCCATATATCCAACAGTCAAGATGTAAATTTACTTCGAAAGTTTCCTCTGAGTTGCACTGGGTGTTCGGATGTTTTTTTGATGGGAAATGTTATCCTAAAAAATACCAAAATATAGCAATATTAACCCACCATTGGTCAAGGTTAAATTTGATAGTTTGTTTGACTACACATTATCATTTAGCCACCTTATCATCTAAGTCACTTCATCCTTTCTGTACTTTTCTTCTTTTTCAAAGGTTCAATGGCCGGAACTCTCTCTATTCAGCACAACCATCCTACATGGGGGAGCACAACCATCTTACTCATACTCATCAGAACTCTCTAGCCGGCTCCCCTAGCCAGAAGCCCATGACCCCCTCTACCAGTGCAATAAGCGGTGAAGTAAACAAAACCTTGACTAAAAGTATGTTCTATGGTGACATGTGGTGTGGAAGAAGAAGAGACAATATCTGAAAGCACAAACTTCGAAAGCAAGGCGGAAGTGGAATATTTGGTGGAGGAATATGATGAACCTGAATTATCAAATTTGGTGTTGATAGATGATTTCTTTGAAGAGTTAGATAAACTTACAAGGTCTTGGCCTCCGTGGCCGGCGTGGTAGCCGGCGGCTTCGTTCGTTACCAAAGATTGCGTCATCAAACCCTTCTCTATTGGTTTCACTCTTCCAGCGTGGCTGATGGTGAGAAGAGGACTGCTTCGTGAAGCATATATGAAGCACCCACATTGTCTGAAGAAGAGGAGGACGAGCTGATGGTGAAAGGAGAGAGAGAGGAAGGGAGTGAGGTGGATAATGAGCTGGCTAGATGACGAGGTGCATGAGTTGAGTCAGTCAAACAAATGGTCAAAGTTAATCTTGACTAAGAAGGGGGTGACATTGCTCTATTTTGGTAACTTTTTGAACAACATTATCTTTCAAAAAAACATTCAGACACTAAGTGTAATTCGATGCAAAATTCTGCGGAAAACCCTATTTTTTTAAAAAAAAATCAGACCCTGACCGTGTGAAACAAATTTGCAAGGTTGAAATTTGATCATCTCTGCTTGCATGGAAGCTGATGCAATATTTTATTATATTATAAAACTAGGGCATGAGAGTTGGAGAAGAAAGAAATAAAATTACTTATAAATTCAAATCCACGTCTTTATAAGACACGAGGCATATTCATATTACGGACCCCACTTTCTCTCTAACCCCACTTTGGAGACATGCTGTGATACCAAAGTATGGTCCCTCTCCCTCCCTCCGTCACTCCCTCCCTCTCTAAACCCGATTAATGAGCAAGACCCCTAGCCCACTTCCTTCTTCCGTTTCACCCCCTCCCCACTTGGTTCTTGGCTTCCCTACTTCTCTCTTTCTGCCCATCACCTGTGTCTGATAATCCCATTTCCCTTAATATTCCCTCCCATACTCCTTCCTTAGCTTTTGTAGAGTTTTCAATTTCTCTGTTTCTCCCTGACAACACCCCACTTCCCCTTTGTCCCCACATCTCTTCTTACCTAACTCTCTCCATCCTCCTCCATCTCGTTTTCCATTTAACTACGACATCCACGTCGCATTATTAGTATTATTCCACCTTGCTACCAATTACATTAGCAGATATATCATTCAATTTCATCTTCACTTGTTAATTAGCAATGTCTTCCAGAAGATCATCCTCCTCCCGATCCAGACAATCCGGTGCTTCCTCTGATATCACTGATTCTCAGATCAATGACCTTGTCACCAAGTTACAACTGCTCATTCCCGAGCTTTGCGCTCCACGTCGTTCCGACAAGGTGTGTGTGTTCATGTATATCCCTCTTACGGAAACCTCTTTGAAATATCTTTTTAGTTCAGACGAAGACGTTCTTATCTTATTTTCCGACCTCACTTCAGATTAAAAAAAACCTCAAGCATATGTCAAAGTCGTGTAATGTGTAGGGAAAAACATGTCTAATTATTGCTAATAACAAATGTAAAATTTAAAACAAAACACATTATTCATCGTGAATAGTGAAACTAATCCTTTAGGCTCTGAGCATTAATGATTCAAAAAAATAAATTTTATATTTATGTATGTAGGTAACATGCTTCCTTTCTTTCTCTCCCTCTTTCTCTCTCATAAAAATAATACTACAAGCACACTTCACATTCTTTGTGTGGCCTTGGTTTTGCTTGGGTAGATAAGTCACGCTCATGTCTCCCTCATTCTCTAGCCACACAAAAGTTGATTTGCCTGTGGATTTCTCTCTGCGGTCTCTACTACAGTAGCAAGCATTTAATTATTTTCACTAATTATATGATAATATATGGTAGTACTAATTGATTTTATTTCTTGGGCATGCAGGTTTCTGCCTCAAAGGTATTACAGGAGACTTGTAACTACATCAAGAGCTTGCACAGAAAAGTTGATGATCTGAGTGAGAGACTGTCTGAGCTCTTGGCCAACACTGACTCCAGCAGCGCTCAAGCCGCCATTATTAGGAGCCTTTTTATGCAATAATTAACGGCACTACGTACCATGTAAGAAATAATTGACTCTCCAAATAGGCAAATATGATTTAAATCGCAATATATATATATATCCACGACAGTATTAAATATTTTACGATTTTAGTGTGTTATTTTATGTACTAATGTGACTTTTGTACTTCTTGCTTGGACGACTGCTTAATTATCTAGTATTTACATAATGTATTTGACGTATGCATGTCCATGTGTCAATATTATTATTCTGGGAAAGCTCTGACTATATATAATCACCAATGGCAGAGCTAAATTAGCCATTATCATTAACTCTTAGCGTGTGGGTATATATATGTACCTCATGTTAATTGCATCATGGTGGGATGATCTTCTTCACTTGTCATTCTTTATGTATGCAAGAAATTTCTTATTTATTTTTTTTGTGATGTTTATATACCAATATATATATATATATATTAAGCGATAATATAATTTATGATATAATTAGACTTGTATCCCTCAACTCTATGCATGTAATACATAAAAAAAATGTTTAATTTATGTGTACAAAATTCTAGGTTTAAGGTGTAAAAATACCTATTATCTATTACTAGAAGAGTGTGCAACACCATATACTTTTTTAATTCAACAATACTCTTGAACATTCACTTTAGTAGCAAAAATATAATAACTGTTAAATATAACTTAACATTGTTACATATACATATGCAAAAATAGTGAGTCCCACCACAAAAAAGTAACGATTTTAGGTTATATTTAACGATCATGAAATTTTTGCTCCCATTTTAAATACTAAAAGGTATTTTTACACCTTGGAAAAATATACGGTGACTCAACCCAAAATTCTAATAAGATTCGCAAGATATAAAAAAATTAATATGACTTATATATTTGATTCTCTCTAGCACATGCGACCCCGAAAAGATAGATATAAATAGAAAAGAAGTTATATATATATATATTTGATTCTGTATAGCACATGGGACTCCGAAAATGAAGATATAAATAGAAAAGAAACTATAGTTTTGAAAATAAAAGCATAGGTCCCACCTTTACAGTACAAAGCTTTAAAAAACTCGGCTCCATTATCTGTTATTATCAGTGAATAGTATAATTCGATATGTATTTTATATTTTATAATACTCCATTCGAGGTAAATATGAGACCTCATTTGTAATTGAATTTACCGTACAAACAATATACGCATTACAAATAAGATGTTATATTTTGGACGGATCGGAAATGATTATTTTGGAAGTTAGCTCCAATGTATTTTTGGGTTTGAAATGAAAGGTGCGTAACTGCGTATGAGGGTGTGTACAAGGGAAAGGTGGGCCCATGTAGGTGGAAGTTGAGGGTTGAAGGGGAGATTGGGTTACATGTGACAATGTTTTTTTCGGTCATTGGTTCGAGCCAACCCGTGATACTGTCGTTGCCAATTCAGGACCACTTCCTTTAACCAACCCTTCGACCACCGCCTTTAGGTAGGCATGTTTGTTATTTTGAAGGAAATGCATGCGAACACTTTAGAATAAGTTTTGACTTCATTAATATTAAAGATAATGAAGAAAATATTTAATAATTTGTGGAAGGAGAATATTCTTTGCGGCACTAAATTTTAGTTTGGTTTACAAATGTTTAAGAGGATGGTGGTGTGTAAGTCAATAAAGTAATTATAATCCTTTTAAAATTTGTTAAGTACTCATAACAAGTCGAATAATCATGTCATATGATCACAAGAGCGTAATTAGAGTATCAAATATATTATACAATATTAGGAATACTATATATTGATTACATCAATTTCAAATATATATACATATATATGGCTTTTTTAAGAAGTCTTGCGTTTTAGTATATAAGATATTATAATGTTGGAAATACATGTTGTCCACCTAAAATAGATGTAGGATTTCAGCATACCTGGATCGTTTGACTCACTAGGTACCCATATAAGAATTAGAGCACCAATACAGACTCCGATTATGTTACATAGCAAATACACTAGGAGGAAAGGAGAGGAGAGAATTCAGATGAAAAATGGGAATTCGGGTGTACATACCTTTTTCATACATATTATAAAAAATTGTCTCCCTCATATCCCATAACTCATATATCATGTACGATAGTTGTAATATTTTGAAATTCAAATACGTAGAGGGAGAATTATCTCAATTATCCCATATTATCCATCTATTATTATTTCTACCCAATCCAAATGGGTTTGGTTCTTGATCCAGCAAGGGTGGACTATTATATTCCAACATCTCCCATTCACACTTAGTGGATTTAATGTTGTTGATCCAATCTCTTTCTCTTTCTTCATTCTTTCATACTAGGTGTTTTGTCGTGATCGCATGGGCATGACATATGCTTTTTGGGTGTTTGCACTAGAAATCCCTTTCTTAGAGACTAGCACAAGACAACTCTTTAGTACAGTTCGAAGATGTTAATATAGTGCCTCCAATGCCCTAGATTTACTAATATATACTTTTCTTATTGTCAATCTAATCCCTCTTGATTTAGCATAAAGCTAAGATTGGCTTTCTGATATGCTTAGTATCTACATTTATGAAATTGACAAGGTAATAACATGAGAGACCTGTCATAGACACTAGCATAACATGTATATTTCAGGTAATTTTCCTTTCACCCAATTGTCACTTTAATATGAATCAAATGCTTTCAAGTGTAAGACCTTTAAATAACATATATCATGACCATAAGATGTATGCTAAAGTAGCAGGCATTGAAACATACCTCTATGATATTGTTAAAGTCAAAGGACATCAATGAAATGATTGAATCTTTATGGGACTTACATAGCAAATATGCAGGGATTTATGCACTTGCTTCCTTTTTGCGGTTCTTTTTAGCACATGAAGTATGAATCATATGCTACAGTGTTACATTATAAAAGCGCATGTCAATTTCAATCTTATGCACCGTACAAACTTAAGTCTAGATACCCAGTATCTAAACACAAATTCTTCAACTTTACCCATTGAATGACATCAATTTTGGATGTGGGTTTCTATGATTCGATCTACATTTATTATAATGTATCTCATCTTAACTTATTGCACTTTCAAGTCAAGACGACATTTAGTTTGTGTTTCGTCTCTACCATAATAGCATTTTTACTGCTTTGGTTGTAAACACAATTGTCTCATCTTTGTACACGTATTATGAGTGTCAAAGGCGGTCGCTCGTGTGAGAGAGCCAACCTCATCTACTTGTACGACATACTAGACATTGCATACTTACACACATATGAAGCCATATTTATGTATCTATTACTTCATATCTTATGCTTGTTAAAGGACTCATCATATTTCTCATATACATCCTTTGCCTTAGGCTTTTTCAGGGGACTTTGCATAGGAACATTTTGTTCAATAACAACTTTATGTGCTACCATATCTCTCTCATACTTTTATCTTTATATCTTTTCTACCATGATACTTAGGGTCTTTTGTTTAGTCAATGGTTGCAGCGATTTCACAATTATTAACATTTGATTTGAAATCTAATTATCAAAATCAACATGTTTTCAAGATACTATCAGCCATATAGCCATTTGTACTACTATAGTACATGCTTTGAGTTTGCATAATCAGTATGCCTTGAAGTTATCTCAAGACTTTTTTGTGAATTAATCCAATATCTCTCACAATGGTTTGGATTATCATTGATTAATAAGTTTTGTTACAAAGATGATATATGGTTTTGTACATATCATTGCATACATTAGACTACCAACAACATTTGTATGGAAACTCTTCCATTTTCTTTTATGTTTATGCAGTTTAAAGATGACCATCAAGACTCAAAATCATTCTTGAAGTCACTTGGGTAGTCATTAGATCACATTAATCTATACTGAACCACTTAAATCATTTTCTTAATGTAATTCTTCTTTGGCCATATCTTTGGATTTCACTCATGTCCTTTGCACCATTCTTTAATGGGCATCATTAAATCAAATTATTTTTGACTAATGGCTTCATCCATGTAAATGGATAATTATTGGGATTAGAACACACAAATGTAGCGGAGAAATAGATTTCAAATTTTTCTAATCCCTCTTTTGGATCTATCAAAGGCGTTTAGACAAAGTAGTTAGGATAATACCTTATTTTTGTAGTTCTTGAATTGAATTTGCAGCAAGCAATAATCTTTTAGCAGTTCTTGGAAATCTGTTCTCAAGGAGCCAACCTTCTTTGATCGCCTCCCTCTACTAGTATCCACGCGAACAATCCCCAACAACGGCAGCGTGCTAGCGCCCTTGGTTTCACTCTCTCTCTAGGGTTTCAGTGGTTCACTCAATCAAATTCAAAAATGGTTTACCCCTATTTCTCATGAATCCTCATATTCATAGAACTTATGGAGTGCATATAATTCAAGATTAATCTTTTATTAATCTTGAAAATCCAAATTTGATAAAGATATAAAGATATTCAAGATTAATCTTTTATTAATCTTGAAAATCCAAATCTTAAAAGATATTCAAGATTAAATCTTGATCAATCTTGAATATCCAAAAGATATTCAGCATTAATCTTTATTAATCTTGAAATTTGAACTTAAAAGGATATGCAAGATTAATCTTTATTAATCTTGATATTCAAATTATGAAATTTAAATTTGGGTTAATCTGATTTGATTAGATCGTATCTATTAAATAAATCAAAAAATGAGCCAATCGATTTAATTTACATTTATAAATTAAATCTGAATATAAATGTTAGTTATTTAATTTATCGAATAAATTAAATATTAAAACTAACATGCATTAACATTATCTATATAATATTAATGTAATTTCGAATTTATATATATAATATATATATAATTCAAAAAATCTAGAATTAAAGTATGTGTTGGGCTTATTTTTGCGTACGATCCTGTAGGCCCACATAAGTTGGCAGTGGGCTAAACTAAATATTAGCCCACAAGTTGTAAGTGGCCTCTAGCAAGACATTATGACTACCCAAATCATATGGGAATAATTAACATGACACACCTTTCATACAACCACATCACATCCCTTTTGTCACACGATATCTCAGTTAAGGATAAGGCATGGGTGACGTCATCCTCCTATCCTTACCATTACTTTCTCGATCTCTAAGTAATCTGATCTCAGAAACAAAAACTCCTTTTGTTACAATATGGCCATACATTTCTCAGACTGATTCATCGAGGGGCCTAGTAATATCTCTCAACTAATGCAAGGGACAAATCCCATCTTGATCATTCACATTTCTCTGCATGAAAAATCTCTTAGTCCGATCATAGCTTTATCATCACCCGGTCAAAGGTGGCTTTTCACTAAGTCAAAACTTAGTGACTCTCATGTAGGAATCCATGATGATCTCAGGTCAAAAGGCGTGGTGATGTGATTACATATGAGTTAAGATAATGACTTAATCCATGTAGATTTCTCATAGCGGGTTGGTCCAGCACCTTGTACTCTTCTAAGTGCCTATGACTTTGACTCGTATCTCTATACCTTATCAAAGTCATACTGGTCTTACTTTATCTTTGCTCTCACATAGATAACCTACCAGAGACATTTAGGACAATATTCATAATTTGCTCATGGATGCAATTATCATAATAAACATACAAAAGGTATGATAATTAAATGGAGAAAATACATTAAAACAAGTAATGTTTAAGGTACAATGATTGACTCCTAGGGCACAATTTCCAACAATAATTTCACAAACCACTTCGTAATGGCTTTCTATAACTAATTTGAAAACCACATGAGGTTACCACTCATATATAACCTCAAACACCATTATCTGGATGATTTCTTTAGTTTATAAAAGATGATCTTTTCAAAAATGTGTGAAGTTACTATTATATGAAACCTTAAACATCATACTTAGTTAAAACCAACATTCACATTATGTAAATTTCTTCATCCAAATCACTACTCAAAGTATATGTTTTACATCTGATAAATGAAAACCTAAATCCAACGACTAACTATTGGCAAAATAATTTTGATTTTGAACATACAACATGCAAAGTGGTATCTTCATATTCTATACCTTCTAGATATCTCCATAGTCTATAACTCCTTATTTGTGTATGTCCCATTGTAACTTTTTTAGTTTTATGGTTGCCATTTGATTATTCACGTTGCTCCCAATGAAATTTTGGCCTTTTAATAGATCAATTGATTTTTGAACTTGATTCATTATTAAAGAATCAGTTCTCTCTTTCCCATTTCTTTTTTTTATTCCTTCTTAGTACAGGTGAAGGCAAGGTACATAATAAGGTTTATTATAAGCATGTTTCTTAGTTACTCCTCATTGAGCTTATTATTTTTCTTTTTTATAAGCTCCCACAGTTAGAAATTATGCCCTATGGGCCAATCATTGTACCTTAAACATTGCTGATGTTTTATGAATTTTCTCAATTTTGTTATCATAACTTTTGCATGTTTATTATGATAATCACATCCATGGATGAAATATAAAGATTGTTTTATATGTCCCTAGCCAATTGTCTATGCGGGAGCGAAGATGAAATAAGACTAGTATGACTTTGATAAGGTATTTATATACAAGTCAAAATCTTAGGTACTTGTAAGAGTATGAGGTACTGGATAGACCTACTATCAGAAAGCTACATGGATTAAGTCATAACCTTATCTCATATGTAACCACATCAAATTCCCTTATACTTGAGGTCATCAAAGATTTCTACATAGGAATCACTAAGTTTAGACTTAGTTAAAAGTCACCTTTCATCAGGAAATAATAAAAGCTATAATCGAGCTTAATAATCTTTCATGTAGTGGAATGTGAATGATCAAGATGGAATTTGTCCCTCATATTAATCGAGATATTACTGAGCCCCTCAATGAGTGAGTCTGAGAAATGTATGGGCATACTACATCGAAAAAATTTTCATTTCTAAGATTAGACTACTCAGAAATCGAGAAAGTACTAGTCAGGAATAGGAGGATGGCATTATCCATACCTCATTCTTGACCAAAATATCGTGTGATAAAAGGGACATTGTAATATCCACCCTTTTCTGTAAACTAACATAGAGGCCAAATCGATAGTTAGGAGATAAGACTGTTGGAAATTGTGCCCTAGGGGCCAATCATTGTACTTCACACATTATTTATTTTAATGTATTTTCTCCATTTAATTATCATAACTTATGCATGTTTATTATGATAATTGCATCCATGGGCAAATTATGAATATTGTCCTAAA
>JANTPZ010103865.1:0-10378 GCA_025593235.1 Vachellia pachyceras
AAGTGTTTGAACTTTGGACTAGCCCCTTGGGTTAAAATAAACTGTGTTGGTGAAAGTGGGCTGTTCTAAGTTCAATGATTTAAATGACATTATTCATTACAGCTCGTTTGTTTCAGCGAAAATCAAGGAAGGTAAAGGACAATTAGAGATTTTTCTGCGCCAAAACGCGTTCGGAGTCAACTTTTCCGGAAACCCAAATTCTAATTGGAGGCTAAAATTCCATTAAATGTTGGAACCACGTTCCCGCTGAAAATGGTGTATCCAATTTTCAATCAGATGATGAAAATGACCATTGACCTTTATATCCCTAAAACCGCGAGTTATTGGTTCTTGATCATAGCTAAACGACTTGAATCATATTGGTGGGAGAAGCTTGAGTTGGTCCTCAGTCCTTGTTCTTATTCGATAAAGATAAGGCTGGAAGGGTTTCCGATGAGAAGGTGGTGAGAAGAGTTCATCCAATTGGAATGGATTTGTGTTCCTTCCACATCCCATTTTACGTAACCACCTCCTCTACTCTCTGGTTATATTATATTCTCTATGTTCCTTTGGACCTCATACTCTCTACTGCTATTTATTGTCACTGTATCTATTGTTCTCCTCTCTTCTTTCCACTCCCATCAGTTTCCTTCTCTGTAAAAAAATGACATTGAACCAACTTCTTTTTTCCTAATTATATATAATAATCGGATTTTTAATTATACCATTTGTATTGCATTGATCTATCCTAAACTAATCATGAGATTGTTTGAGTTTACTGGATTGAATTTGTGTGATGTCGCTGACGCCGTTGATGAACATAATGAGAGGAAATTATTTACTGATAATGTTTGGTTTTTGGGCATGCTCGGATTTGAATTTACTATTTAAATTTGAATTTGTTGGAGATAGTGTGTGATTTTGATTTTTTGTTATCCTTGAACGTGAATTTAAGTGTTAAATTTGAATTTATTGACAAGGAAAAGTTGTACAAATTTGAATTTGAAACCTGAATTCGAATTTACTTAAGACAGTTTAAAGTTCAACATTTAGTGAACTTTAAATAATTTCCTTTCTTTTTTTCTCTGAAGATTGCAATATATGTTTCTAGATCTTTCAGCTATGGGTTTCTGTGTTTTTTGTCCATGAAAGATGATTTTGCTAGTTCGATTCATTCTTATTGTGATCCGATAAATTTAAAATTGTGGTTAGTTCCGAAGTTGATGAAGTAAAAAAATATTATTATCCCAAGAAAATTCAAACTCGCTTAGTTATAATGAAAGTAAAGCTCAAATCTTAATTTGGAATCTACGTTTCAATTTGTTATATTGAAAGAAAATGCAAAATCTGTATATGGAATTCAAAACTTCAATTTAGCAAAGCAAATGTTAAATTCGAATTTAAAATTCAAATTTCAGTTTGATAGAGTGAAAGTAAATGTCAACTTCGAATGTACAGTCTAAATTCTAATTTGGCACTGTAGAAGTAGAATCTAAATTTAAATTTTCTCCCCCACCAATTAGAAATTGCTAAATAAATAAAATAGAAATTATTTAAAATATTTTAAATGAATATATATCTCAGTATTTCTCTAACTCCCGTAATACCATCATCTTATAATTATCTGCACCCTATCTAATGCCTACATCTATATTGATTTTTTATTTATAATGAATATTTTTATTTATTTGTATAAATTAGAATTTTTATTAATTTTATTTTTTATGAATTACTTCTCAAATTTACTTACCATCTTTGTTATTGAATTTGGAGAAGATGGTTTTGTAAGAGAAAAGTTACTTATTTTATTTTATTATTATTAATCATCGTTATTATACAAGGTTATAAGTTTTAAAATAAAATAGATTTGATTCACCAAATGCGATCTTCATATTATTTATTTATTATTTTTATTTACATTTTTTAATAACAATATCTATGGTGAATTTTCTTTTTTATGTTTTAATTTAATCACATTATTTTTTATATTTACTTATTCACTACTTTAACTTTCTGATTAATAAATATTCATTAAGGGTGATATAGTCATTTACATATAATTCCTGCTTGTCTTACCATCATTTTCAACCAATCAAACATAAAATTTTTCATCTATCATTTTCAATTTCAATTCGTATAAAAAATGTCACCACATAAAAATTTTCAATTCCATCCCATTTATTCTGTTTTGTTTTATTCTAATGCAAAGGAATTCTTTTTTTTTTCCGCCCCGTCTCCGGAGCTTTGCTCCGACTAAACCAGATCCGACCCGCGTGGCGCATCTAGAAATTGTGGGTGAATCTCCCAACAGTGGCTACTGTATACACAAAGACTCGAACTCGAGACCTTACTTAAGCTGGAACAAGCCGCTTACCATTTAATCTAATCAACCGCTGGTAAACAAAAAGTACAAGAAAGCATAGCCCAGTACGGTATCTGTCAAAGTAATGGCTTGTTGGGTAAATTTTGATGAATGAAAGTAAAAAAGCTAATTTATTAAAAAAAATAGAAAGCAAAATGCTAATAAAAATTTGTCGGGGGAACTAAATTTCTTTTTAACGTCAGTTTCATATACTTTATATCTTTATTAGTATAAATTCAGCGTAACCTAAAACTAGTAATCTAGTGATATGATATCTCTCAAATTGAAGGTAATAGGTAGGGGTGCTCTCGGGACGGGACGGGATCGGGAAATACCAATCCCGATCCCGAAAAGGGTTCGGGATCAATTTTCGATCCCGATCCCGATTTTTCCCGAAATTTCGGGATCGGGAATTTCCTGAATCGGGGTCGGGAATTTTCCGATTTATTTTTATATTTTTTTAAAAATATATTTTTAAAATATATATTATTAAAAAATATATATTTATATTATTAAAATATAAAATATATATTTATATTATTAAAAATATATATTTATATATATTTTTATATTATTTTCAGGATCGGGAAATGCCAATTCCGATCCCGAATTTTATTTTTCCCGTCCCGAAAGCTTGGGATCGGAACGGGAAGTTCGGGATCGAGAAATGTTGAGCACCCCTAATAATAGGTTCGATCCCGACTTCAAACCATTATTGTCCACCCCTTCAACAAAACGTATAAAGTCAGCATATCATTTGATGGCAAAGAAAAATAAAGTGAGCAAATCATGTGCCTAGGTAAAAATTCCTTGAAAGGATGCACGAATGACAAAACTACAATTATTTTGACGTGGCTAATTATCATTGGTCATATTGGACGACACTGCCTAAAAGACGAAAAAGGCCTCATCTCACATCCTTTCCACTGAGATCTTTCCACTGAGATCTAACGGTCTAGATTTGGTTGTTATATAACTAGATCAATGTTGGGTTGGTTGATAGTTGTCTGGTAACATTCCGAATTAATTGAAGTGCTAGGGTTCCTTTCATCGTATAATTTTGCGTCCAGAAGTTGCCGTAATGGCTGGTTTGGCTTCGAAGCTTCGTGTCCAACCCACTGACGTCAAAGCCGCTGCCATGTGGGGTGTCACCGCCGCCACCGGAGCTCTGTATCTGATTCAGGTATTGCACAAGTCCTAATTTACTCTCTTCCCCAATCTAGATGTTGCGATTTTCCATTTCGTTGTCCTTCAATGCTTCTGTTCTCTGTTTTGTTTGACATTTGGATTTACTTGTCATGCTGATCCACACAACTTCTTGGAAATGTATCTGGTTTTAACGCCTGCGAATCCCTCTTTGATTTGTAAACGAGCTGTGATTTTCAAAATTCTTGGTACAATTTTGGATGCCGCTTTTTTCTGCATCTTCCGCGAGGCAATTAATTCTCATAATCTGCAGCTTGATAGAATAAAGATAGTCGAGCAGTTTATGATAAGGCTTATGATCTTAATGATTCTGTGCGTGGTATTCTCCTGGTCACATTGGTCTGGTGTATGACCGAGTTTTCGGAATAGATCTTGTTGCTTTGTGTTTGAAATTGCTTCTTGCTCATGTTCAAGGGGTTGGTGGGGATATGAACCCCTTCCTTGTACTGTCTTGTTTAATTAATGTTATCCAGTTCTTATTCAAAAAAAAAAAAATTGCTTCTTGCCAGCGCGGTATTTCAGAAAACACTTTCATCTGTTTTGTAACCATTTTCCCTGTTGTGGGAAATCCTATTCTATCATGTCCGTTCTGGCCCCTTGGAAAACACCCATTATGGCAGTCTCTTCGGCTGTGTAGTTCAATTAGTAATCACGAACTTTGAAGGCCTTTTTCTTAATATGAAACTAACTATCTTCTACAATGAGGATCTTGCTGTCATGAAAATGTGTTCAATATAATTTCAACTATTCTTTTTTAAACTTACCCACGGAATTTGACTTTTAACCCTAGTCGCATGGCACAAGTTATTTGATGATTGTTGCTCTATTGTGTTATGGATCATGTTATGTGCACTAGCACGAAGTAATGCTCTAAATGCTGAAAAGGATTAAAAAATGACACAAATAAACTCCCATGCCTTTGGATTTCCATGCTTCATTTTTCTACTGATCTATTATGCTTCTTGAGCACATGCTTATTGAATCTACTCTCTGGTCAATGGAAATATGAGATGCCAGTATTTTTCTTTTTTCCAGGCCCACTAGCCATCTTTACATCTTCCGTCTTTGATTTTTTTTCCCTGTTTGATATGAAGGGAAAGTAAATACAACACATACACACCCAGGCGGGATCGAACCCATTCCACCAGCCTCACCAGGAAGGCCTAATGCCAACTGATCCAATGATCATTGGCGTCTTTGAAATTTTAACATGACATGAAATATCTGAACTCTTTCTATTTTTAATATGAAGTTATAGTATTTTTTTTTTTATTTTGGAATGTGGCAAGTCTAGATCCTCTATTGCAAAGCTCTTGTTTTGTAGGTTTTACATATTTGTGGGAATATGGTATCCTCTTTCGAAAGTTTTTGTAAACCAAAACAACTTGGTATTGTCCTTAAGCAAACGGTGGGCATCATCGTGTATATATGCTAGTTAACATCTCGTTTGTAATACCTGTAATTAGTCAAAATAAATCATGATAGAAAGTGGAAAGAACGTCCAATGTAGGTAGTACATTATAAAAAAGCTAAGACGGCTGAGATTGCATGAAAAAAGCTAAGACGGCTGAGATTGCATGAAAAAAGCTAAGACGGTTGAGATTGCATGTAAATGTTAGCCTCTTGCTGTGGAGCGCACACACTCTTTGCAGCAGGGATCCATATTCTCGACCAGACATACCTGGTCCCAAAAAGTATCGCATATATGTTTTGAGTTGATGCCTTTGTTTTGTGTTTTTTGTGATAGTGGCGATGGGCATATATGTTTTGAGTTTATGCCTGTTTCGTGTTTTTTGTGATAGTGGCGACGGAAGTTCTGTTCAGAAATTGCATGCTGAGAAATTGGTTCATGTAATCTGTTTGGCAACGTTTGTATCAACTATCTATTAGATGTTTGATTTTGATTTGAATTCAGCTTTTATTTGGGTATTATGTGTGACATGGATCTCCTCATTCTGATACTTATGTGTCGCTGTGTTGGTAACTTTGTTATTGAACACCTTGTTAGTGGTGCAATTCTAATGTATCCGCTTTTAACGATTGACAGCCGTGGGGTTGGTTGAAGAGGACTTTCTTGGAGAAGCCTAAGCCTGAGAAGTGAGTTGGGATCTGCAATTGTCTAAAATTTTTCTTCCCTTTCAATGACGAGTATTTGTGAACAGTTGAATAATGTGATTTCCTGCGGAGAAACTTGTCACATCTCTTTCTGCCATGGTCATAGACATTGAAAAAAATTTTCTCATGGTTTGTAGTCTGGACTTCCTCCTCCTCTTGTAGTTCAGTGTGGAGATAGTGACTGCGGTAACTAAGAAAGGTAACAAATACTCTTGATTCTTGAGTTCACCCGATCTATTAGTAAAACTATAGATTGGGTCAAGTAAATTCCGATAAGTCCAAGCGATAATTAATTGATTGTTGCAGATGGGTTATACTCATGCATACCAACACCTAAATACGCTGTTTGTGAACTAAATATAAACCTCCAGGTGTCAAGTACGTTAGAGCGATGCCAATGAGCACACCATATATATATGTATGTATGTATTCGACAGTCCAGGTTTAAACTTTTAATTTGAAAAGTTTATTTTAAAAGTGATAATTATAAGATGATTTTTATTTAAGGTTTCACGTCTTCTAAGAGAATCTGTACAGTCCAAAATCTCTGATCGTATGCATGACTTCAACATGTTAACTCAATTTCATTTCAAAATCAATCTTTCCTTATTAAGGAGAAGCAATGGAATGAGAGCTGTAAAAAATCCAGTACGGTGAGAATCATGAATCATCCTCACAACATTATCGTATAATACGTGTTATTTTGTGTATGGCTTAATCAAATGCAAGTGGAACAATTGTAATTGCAGCAGATGCATCTATTTTTAGAGCCAAGGTCATCATTACAAATTTCAAAGTACAAGTTCATCCACTTTTTTTATTCCGCCGAAGCAAGTTCATCACGGTGAATATGTGATAAGTGAGACTTCGAGTAAGTGTTAAGCCAGTCATGTTAACGAGGCTTTATTTTATTTTAACGAATGGCTATGATTGGCAGCCATATTTTGTGTTTGCTACTGCCAGAACATGATTCATGATTTGCTTTCTCTTAATAACAGAAGTTGTAACTGTATAACTCACAAAGACGATTGAACATAAGTGGGTCGCAACAATGATGCCACACAATTGACTCACTCCCCCGTAGGGCTAGGAGCTTCGAGAAAAGCCCGAGTCAAAATGCATAAACAGTTATGTGACAGCAACGAATGCAGAAAGAAATCAACTTTCTGGTACATTCAAGAGTCGCTGACATAACAAGAAGTCAAAGAAATCGAAAGTGATGGAGATCAAAATGAAGGGTCAGTTGGTTTCGTCATTGGGGAGAAACACAAGTTTGGTATTGCCTAAGAGCTTGGATAACTCTGGAGCTTGTGTCAAATATGCGAGCCCTTCTGTTATAATCCAAAGGCTCCTTCCCAACATCCTCACCCATTATGGCTTCCCTCTCCAGACACTCCAAAAGCTCCACTAAACCCTTCCCTTCCTCACATTTATGCCTGAACCTCGCCATCCAAACTCCTTCTCCTTCTTGCTGCTGCAGCTTCATCTCTGCCTCCAATTCTCTCTGCAACTCTGCCTCCAAACTCCAATTCGCACATCCCACTGCTACCCCGTTATCTCCTTTTCTCCTCTGAATCAGCCTCCAGCCTTGGCTCATCTTCATCTTGCTGGGTTTAAAGCATTGACTCTGAGCCAAAGTGTAGGAGTAGTTATTCTGGTTGGGGCCGAAAGGAGCGAGAAGTGAACAGGGGCTATGTGGGTTGGCTTGACACAGGAACGCTTTCATGGTTTGGCTCTTGATTTAGATTTAGATTCTGGCGGTGATGCTGTTACAGGCGAAATGTTGTATAGCGTAGGCCCTTTTGATTATAACTTAGACGCGTTCCTTGTTGGAAACTGGGATGAGGGCTGTATGCTATGGAGGGCTGTATTTATACAGCTTCCGTCTGAAAAATGGTTGTTAGATGATTTCGAGATAAGTACGCAAGGGTAATTTTGTCTTAACATACTGAAAACCCATTCAAACAAACCTAATAATCAAACACGCGCATGGGAGGGGCGGAGGAAGGAGGAGGAGGCGAAAGCGAAACCCCACCCACCCGTCCACGTGGCTGTGCGTGAGGGAGATGGACACGTGGCAGGAGAAGAGGGTGGGGACAGAGAATTCGAGGTGATTGGTTGATGGATCCACTTGGCAGCAGCGAGAGGCAACAGAGAGGCCACGACGCACGCATCTGAAAGTGTGGTTGCCACACGCCGTTACTGTTACCGTTACCCCTAACTCCCTCAGATAAAGGAATTTTGATGGGGTTTGGATTAACCAAGGGGGCTTGACCGCTTGAGGTTGTTGAATTTGAGTTTGCCTTTATGTAAAAGAATACTTTACCAGGATTGATTTAATTAGTACATTTGTTAAGGTTATGGTTAAGGTTGTGAGTTCAGAAGTGGTTGTCTATATAAAAATTTGTTGTTGGATGACTATAAATAATTTTATAAACACCCACTGAATTTGGAGGTATATTCTAATTTTAGTTAGCTAGATACCTGGCTCATTTAAACTCTTTGTTAAAAAAATTGATACAATTGATACTCCTATGAAAGGTTAATACATGGTAGAAACACGCAAATCCCTAAAGCAGTCCATAGCATTGAAAGGTATGACTAGTGGCAACTGGCAAGACATGAAAATGGAATAAAATTTCAAAGGCAGGAAGATAAACGATGGGGATTCCCTTATCCTGATGAGATTCGTGTCGCTCTTCAATTTGGGTTCAACCATCTCACTCTCAAATTGTGGCCAAATTGGTAACCTCTGAGACTTGCATTCCCATTCTTTCATGTGTTTGATCAACACTTTGACCTTCTAGTCAACATGTATGTGGCATATCCAAAGGATTTAGTGACAAAGATGCTCAAAAAACTCAATTTGCAGGAAGCTTTGGAGCTTGTTTGGATGTAAGGTGGAAAATAGCTTTTATAGATTCCGAGGCAAGATCTAGATTTTGGAGAATAGATTTTGGAAAATAGCTTTTACAGATTCCGAGGCAAAACCTAGGTTTTGAAAAGTGATTTATATTCGGGAAGTTATTAGCTTTTACGGATTCCGAGGCAAAAAAGTGGGTAGGAAAGTATGAAAGAGGAAAGAGGAAAAAGTAGGAGAGAGAAAATCTAGATTTCAAAATCTAGGTTTCAAATTGAGGTTTTGTAACCAAAATAGCTTTTGGGAAAAAAAATTTTACTTGGACAAAACTTAGGTTTTGAAATCAAACCTAGATTTTAAAAGTGGTTGCCAAACCGACCCTTACTGTGGTTCATGAAAGTGGAAAGCAAAAGGTTCTTGAATCAGGTAGCAAGGTTGCATGTATCGTTTCCCATGTTCTTTCCCATGAACGAGTTTGTTGAGCACTTCAAGAAAAAAACCTCCAGAATGGTGTTTTCTTGTTGACGATTCTGATGTTGCTAACAAGCTAATCTCAAATACTATATAGTTATCTCAACCTTTCCTCTCCTCTTCTTTCATTTTTTGCCTTCAAATTTTATCTTTCTATAAAAGCATTGAGCTGACTGAGTTTGTGACTCAGCAGCCACTAATCTGAAGCCTGTACTTGGTTTCTTTGCTGAAGTATCATATTGTAACTCTTATCATCAAAATAAATCTCATTCTGTTCTTCTATACGGACTTTTACCATCATATTGTTTACATGGGCTTGAAATCTCTGTTTAGTTCTCATGACTACAAGTCTACAATAGAAGCAATAGATTAAACGTAGAAAAATAGGAAATCTAAATAAGTATAATAAATAAATGAAATTTCAACCAATATGTTATGAATGCCAACGAGCAGGTAGAGCTTGAGAAGGTGACTAATCTAAAAGAAATAATTTTTGAAACATTTGTGTGCACAGCACAACGTATAATTATGAAATACATGTTTGAAATACACAAGAACTCTGTATTTACCAAAATCTAATTTTCATACCAATAAACGTACATTCCCATGCTCAACAAGAGGGGAGACGCACGTGTTGCGCAAGTAATATAAATCAAATTGAAAAATGAAGCTAACATACTAAGTTCCAGTATGCATGTTAGAACAACAGGACAATCCAATTGCTCTTATTGAAGATAACAAAATGGGAACTACAAAACCTAACCAAAATAAATCCGGTCATATCTCGTTCTGACAGAGAACATCTGATTGACACTCTATTAAGTTTCCTAAGAGGGTTATGCTTTAATCCTTGAAACGCTTTTACTCAACTATGCTCGTGTTCATTTTTCATGAGCTCATTACCTCTACCCGGTGACTGAATTCCTCTCAGCACTTGACTTGGTGAGGAATAACCCATCAATTGATGAAGTGGCGAACTCCTTGGAGGTGGCACTGTCAATATTTCTGATGATGATCTTTCTGACCCTGACATGTTTAAGGTGACCCCTGTTGATTCATGTATTCCTGCAGGAGCTTTACTTGTATGAGCATGTCTTGGAGCAACCTTATCTTCCTCCTCAAAAGCACCACGTGAGTCATTTGAGTCATGTTCACTGCCATGTAATGGATGAAATGAGGTCAGTGAAACAGGATCTCCTCCTGATGAGTAGCTTTTAGACACATAATTTCCATAATCATCAGAAAATGAAACGGGGACCACATGAGAAGAACGAAAATGATTGGCACGAGAAGCTGAAGAAGCCAATTGAGTGCTCCCATTAATCACCTCACTTTGGTCACCATGCTGACTTGGGTCATAGCAAACTATATGACTTCTATCCTGC
>JANTPZ010103869.1:0-15093 GCA_025593235.1 Vachellia pachyceras
GGTGTTGTCAATTTAGCTCATGGTGTTGTCAAGGGTTGTCACGTGACAACACCATGCGCTGCATTGACAACACCATGCTCTGTATTGACAACACCTCTGGGACCATTTGATAAATATTTTAAAACTTGGGACCATTTGATAAATAAGTCCCTTATGTGGGACTGTACAGTAAATTTCCCAAAATTTATTGTGTGGTCCCAAATAACAAAAATATTTAGCAAAAGGTCCCAAAGTTTAAAATATTTAGCCATAGGTCCCAAGAAACCGTTGTAGAATTCATTTATTTAGTGAAAAGACAATTGTGCCCTTTCTTCTCATCGTTTCCCTTTCTTCGTCTTCCTCGTCCCCTTCCCATTCTGGACCTAACCCCTTTCTCTTTCCCTCTCACCAAACCCAACGCATCGTCATCGAAGAAACCGGCGAATCCGATCCCTCACCTCCCGCCATGGCTTACCTCATTTCCGGATCCCGCGGCGATTGGAGTCGGGTCCTCCAATTGCTTTTCGCTACATACCATCCCCGTAACCATTACCTTCTCCACCTCGACCCCTTTACCCCTCATGCCGATCGTGAGAGGCTCGCCCTCGCTGTACAGTCTAATGCCATATTTTGAGCTGCCCAAAACGTCGACGTCATCGGCAAGCCGGATTTTGCGTATTCCAAAGGGTCATCTCCAGGTTCTTTCACGCTCCACGACGCCTCAATACTGCTTCGCTTTGTCGGTCAAATGGAATTGGTTTATCAGCCTGAGTGCTGATGCTTTTCCACTTGTTACACCCGATGGTATGGTATGACGATTTTTTGCTGGTGCATAGCTTTTTGCTTTTTCGTGTCTGTATTTTCTGTTATTGGTTTTTATGATCTTGAATGCTGTGTGGATCTCAAATCTCCTCCACATTTTGTCATTTCTGCCCAAGGATGTGAATTTTGTGAACCATTCAAGTTATATTGGCTGGAAAGAGTAAGCTAATTTTGTTGCTTTTGTGATGCTCAATTATGCTGATATTTGCAGGATTTATATTTTGGATTGCTATACAGACCCTCTTGGTTGGAAGGATAAAATACGGAAATCTAGAAATGTTAAGGATATTCCTCACCAAAGTTCACTTATATCTAGTTCTTATAGAGAGATGAAGGATTTGGAAAAATTGTTTTCTGTAATCACTGAACTAGGTGGAGGTAAAACTTTATTTTTGTTGTTTTACTTTTACCAAACTGTCCTAAAAGCCATATTTTCACCAGAGTTGATCACTTTAGCACAAGTGTCATTCCTTTGGGACAAGTTTTCTAACTTGTGAATGTATAAACTTGATTAACTGCAGGACTGTTTGGAGAGAAGAAAGCCCGTTTTTGTGTTGCCATAGACTCGGTACTTTTGCTTGCTATGATTAAGCTTAATTGAGACTGTGTATTCCATTACCATAACTTGAGATAAAGTTGAGTATACATGTTGATGTGTTGGGATGAGTGTTCTTTGCGGCATGGTATTTATTATTGTTGATGTGTTGGGATGAGTGTTCTTTGCGGCATGGTATTTATTATTGTCAATATTATCATTTTCTTTTGTATGGTTAAACTTCTGAAGATATGCATTTGTTTCTGATCTGAACTTGAAACAATTACCTATTAGGGTGTCCTACCTCTATCTTAGATGAGATAGTTCATGTACACCAATTTAATTCTAAATCTCATTCTCACCCCAAGAGAGCATTGCAATGGCTAGAATTCTGATGTTGCGTGGAATCTGTATGCCTAATGATTATTTTACAGTTTTTGTTAAGCTAAGATGTGTATAAAAATGTGGTAGAGAGTTATAAAACTGCCATAATGTTTCAGTTTGTGTTAAATATGGGAACACTGGCTCTTGTTTTGTTTAGATTTGTATTCATCAAGGCATGTAATAGAGCTCTCTCCTGTTTCTGGAGATGTCTCTCCTTGCATTTCATATAAGTAGAGGTAGAGCCCATTTTAACTAGGTTTTATCTAGTGTTTAGATGTGTTTACAGTAACTGACTTGAAAATGGGACTTTAGGGAGAAAATTTTGCAGTAATACATATATTATCTTATTTAAATGGTCTCTTGTTAAGTTTGTACTTTGTAGGAATTTAGTGAAAAGCTGATCATGTAAATGTTTTGCATATATCATGTTACAATTAAAGTTGATAAAAATTTGTGCTGTGATTATTAGTCTATACTAAATAAACTTGCATAGTATTTAGTTTTTGTTCTGCTTCTAGAGTTCAGTTAGGGAATGAATGAAGAGTGGATTAGGGAGAAGTCTTTCCAAATTTAATTTTCATGAGAATTATAAATAATTAAGCGTTGTTTATAAATCGGTTTATGTCCCTAGTTTGTTCTCTGTAAATTCTGTATCCGTATCTCTTGAATCCTGATGGATTTCTTTTGCATATTCCAGCTAAGCGAACTATTGAGACTTACAAATTCACAGTCCGTCTCAGGCTTCTTAAGCAATCTGCGGAGCCATGGTATTCATTCTTGCAGTGAAATTGGATTATTTAATTTCCTCATTATCTTGTTTGGTTTGTTGTGATTTAGTTTGGTAAATTCCTTTTTGGTAGTACCAAAGCAAGAAAGTATGTGGATTGTTTTTGTTCATTTACATTTATGAACTACTGTTGAAGTTGACTTGATATCTGAACAACTTTGTATCTTATGTTAATTGCTTTTGTGATGGCTGCAGATCAGATTTCGTGTATATTTGGGTTATTTCATTCTGATCTTCATGACGATAGGGTTGCAGCTGGTCTTGATTACATGTCCACCATGGTGGCGAATGTTGAACCATTTTATCATTCTTTTTATGATCAAAGGGGTAATTCAGAGAATTCCTTGTCCGAACAAAGCTTTACCAGGGGGAAGTTCAATGTCAGGTTCAAACGCAGAAATGGGCGAGTTAGAGTGACGGTGACCTCTTTCTTCCTCTATAAGTTTTGTTGGAAATTATCAATCAACATTGGTGGACTGATATAATATCTCTGACCTTCTATTCAGAGTGAAGAATTTAAAGTTGACCCCGCAGGAATTAGCTTTACATCTGCATTATCAGTGGATGGAGTATCTATTTCAGACCTGTTGCCGAAGGTCAGTTGCATAGTGTCCTCTGTGGAGTGGTTTTTTCTCTTTAAAAAAAGAAGGGAAAAGGTGAATAACCTTCTCGTAATAGAAGAAAAAGTCTCATCTCTTTTCTGCAAAAGAGGAATAAAGAGAAGACAGTTTCAATTATCTGGTTGATAACTCCCTTTCCAAAAAAACAAAGAGGCCTTTGTCAAATTGGCAACACACACCCATAGGCAAGATTCTGACATCTGTCTGTTGATCTAAATTTTAGAAGCAGAAATGAATCAAGCATATGTCTCCTACAACTCCATCGTGTGCCTATTTAACTCTTGCTACCTGCGTTTGATGCTATTAATTAGTTCTACACAGGAATGATGAAATAGAAAAAAGATATATCTAATCCGTTCTTGTTGAAATACGCTTTATACAAAGCCCTTGGTATAGTACTACACTAATGAATTTTCTTATAATGGCTGTTATTACACAATGTCCCAGATGTTTGCAGATAAGCAAAGTGAAAACTTGGAAATAATTGTTAATATGAAGTATGAACTTCTTGCTGTTGACTGGTAATGAATGATTTTAAGTTCTTTCTTGAGCAGGTACAATTCAATCTTGAGCTGTCTGAGAAGGAGCGAACTGATAGGGCCAAGGTTGTGCTCCCTTTTGAACACCAAGGTACGTAACTTAGATCTGTGCTAAAATTTTTCCTTTGAAAAAGGGGATTTTTTTTTTTTTGGTTTCCTTGCAGTTTTAAATGATGGGTATAGCATAAAACTTGATCATTGTATTCTTAGGACATGGTAGAACAATACAAATATATGATGGTAGAAGATCGCTTGAATATTACAATACTGAGGCAAAGCACTTTACTGGTGGCAGAAAAGGGGATTCTGGCATAGGTGAGATTATTTATTACCGTGATTCAGATGATGAGATGCCAGACTCTGATGAAGACCCAGATGATGATTTAGATATATGATTATGAGTATGCTCTATATTATCAGGACCTGGGTTTGATTGTAATTTTATTTCTAGATTTCCTTTAGCATTTACTCCCTTTTCTCTTAATGAAATGAGATGCCATATTCAGATGATGAAATGAGATTATTTATTATCGTGATTCAGATGATGAGATGCCAGATTCTGATGAAGACCCAGATGATGATTTTAGATATATGATTATGAATATGCTCTATATTATCAGGACTTGGGTCCGATTGTAATTTTATTTCTACGTTTCCTTTAGCATTTTTACACCCTTTTCTCTTAGTGAAATGGGTATATGTTCACGTATTTGTTTTTCCAACTTTTACCATCAACTGGTCTTTAGGATAGTTTTTTTTCCACATAATATAAACAAGATTAAAAAAATATTTATGGAACATTATTAGTAAGTGTCTTGAATATAATCACTTCAGTAGAAAGATACATGTAGTTAGAAAAAAAAATACTGATATATGAATTATTTACACTTCAATTTCAAATTTAAATGAATTCATAGGCTTCAACAAGCACACAAGCTGAATGAACAATAGTTTCTCTAACTTACCAACTTTAGCAAATGGGATAGTCTTTTACAATGTAGTAAATTAATATTTGAATTTTTGTTAGAAAAAAATGTTTGTATTTAGTATTTGATAGTATTTTAAATATGATTGTTTCATATTGCAGGAAATCTATACTTGAGGGGGGAAAAGTAAGGGAAAATGACCTATAGGTCCCAAGGAAGAGGTTTTATTATAAAATGGTCCCAAACAATTTCATATTTGCTCTGAGGTCCCAGGGGACCTTTTTGTCATAGATTGATGATGTGAAAAGTCAGCAATGCCCTAATGGTAATACATTTGCAAGCAGAGCGAAATTGAATGCATTTGACCTATCCACGGTTGTTTTCCTTGTTTACTGTGTGTATTACGCTTGTGTCGCTGCTCCGTCGAAACTTTGTGCCCGTCGTCCCATCTATTGAACGTTGGTCCATCGGTGCGATGGAGAGAAGTTATATCGGTGCTGGCTTCTCCATACTCCTGAACGTGAGTAATGTCAATATTAAAGCAAAACAGAATAAAACATGATAACAAGATTGTCTGAGGTTTCTCTGATGTTCCATATCAGAGTAAACGAAATAGCATAAACTTGGCACATTTAATAGCAAACTGGTAAGGAATGAACCTGAAGCATGTCCTTAAAATTCCTGCCGTTCCATCTCGGTTTAAAGTAGGGCATGAATCCATTACTCACGAGTCTGTAACTTTGCCAAGGTGGAAGCCATTATACATTTTCAGTTGCCAAAACAGTTCGAACAAGATGGTGTGAGGTTTTGAGTTTGAGGAATTGTGTGCCGTGAGGATATGAACTGGAACGAACATGATTGATAAGGGGTTTTGATTTTGGACCCTTTTATATTGGCTTTTTTAAAGTGCGCAGAGAGTCCTAGTGAATGAAACAAGATGCTTGCATATCCATCACAACTTGATTGTTAGTATTAGAGTTTGAAATGACACTTTGTTTTTATCTTGTTCATATACATTGGGTATACCATGTGTGATTTTTTTTTTGGGGTGGTATGTGCTCTGTTTTAATGTTGTTAATGCTCTGTTTCTTATGAGAAATGGTGATGGATTGCAGATAAAAAGGGAGGTTGCAGTGTTGACAGCAAGTTGACAGGATTGCTGCTGGTTAGGTTGTTAACAGCAGCAGCGAAAGTTGTTAATTTTCCTTCTAAGGTTGTCAGTGACAAGTTTATTTTGAAGGTAGTCAATTGTAATGGGGAGCACCTCAAGAAAGAATATGCTATGCTTCATTCGTATTGGAGGCACCTTTGTGAGCAGTGAAACAACTGGGATACTATATCTGGGGGGAATGGTAAGATCAAGGGTAATTGAAGAAGGGACAAGTTATAAAGAGTTAGAAACAATTGTAGCATCAATAGTGGGAAAATACAACAATAAATTTTTGATGAAATTCACTTTGACATTGGATAGAAGCACATTTGTGGACCTTGTAGATGATGAAAGAGTTGAACACTTAATTAAATTCAATGGAGATAGTGGCCATCTATATGTAGAAGAGAATGAAGATGATTCCACATCGAAAGTAATGGAGGATCCACAACAAGAGTTATTGTAAGTTGGATTTGATGTGGAAAAATATGCTAGTGTGGTGATTGGACAAAGTTAAAATAACTAACATAATGTTGTTGTCATTTTGTTGCAGGTTGGACGACATATCGGAAGGATGGGAAGCAAATACAGACATGATTTTCAATGAAGATCCACCATCTTTGGATTGTGCAGTGCAAATGATGCCTACAAGTAGACCTGAAATGAAATGCACAAAGTGGAAGGATGTTATAATTGGAGAGGGTCAAGTGTTTGCTAATGCTGGTGCTTTTCATGAAACATTATACAAGTATAGTATTACCCATAGCTTTTCATGCAAGTATGTGAAAAACAATAAGCAAAAGATAATTGTTAAGTGTGTGGTTGAGAGATGTCCATGGTACTTAGGTGCATACTCCATGGGAGAACGTCAAGATACAGAATTCCTGACAATACGAACACTTAAAGATAAGCACCAACATGGTGCCCAAGATGACCTTATTGTTGGACATGCAAAAATATCAAGTTTGACATCATCAGTCATGGTTGACACATTGAGGGATAACATTGTCAAGAGCTCTAATGATATTAGGAGAGAAATGTATAGAGATTATGGTTTACGTCTTAGTTATTCTCAAGCATATAGGGGGAAAGCAAAAGCATTAAGGAAAATACTTGGCCGCGAAGAAGATTCATACATGGCCATTCCTTGGATATGTGAGAGGTTAGTAGAGACGGATCCTGATTCTGTTGCTTGATGCGAATTCTCAAGTAGTGATAGATTTGAGAGGGTGTTCATTAGTTATGGGTGTTCAATCAAAGGCTTCTTAGAAGGGTGTCGTGGCATATTATATATAGATGGATATCATCTAAGTAGTCCCTACAAGGGTACATTGATTTCAGCTAATGCATTTGATGCGGACGATCATTTATTTCCCCTAGCATATGCCATAGTAAGTGGAGAAACACATGATGAATGGACTTGGTTTCTTACCATTTTGAAGGAAATAATTAGCACAAGGGAGATAACTATCGTGTCCGATAGAAATCCTGCCATAATAAGTTCTGTTAGAGATGTGTTTGAAAGTGAGAGACATGCGTTTTGCTATAGACATGTCAAGGAGAATTTTAGTGCCGAGTGTGTAAAGGTCAATAAAGGTAAGGGCAGGACCAGTGCGCATAGTAAGGAGAATGCTTTAAAGATGCTTGATGCAATTGCGTATGCAAGACATGAAGAAGAATTCAATGCTACTTTAGGAAGACTTAAAGCATTCTTTCCTCCATTAGCTAATTGGGTTGAGAACCAAGGTAATGTTGATCGATGGGCACAATGCAAATTCCCTCACAAACGATGAGATAAGATAACAACGTATAGTGCTGAGTCATTCAACGCTTGTGTTGTGAAAGAGAGAACGCATAACGTTGATGTTTTTATTCATGAGCATAGAGAAAAGTTAGCAAAGAAGATGGTGGCCATGAAAGATTCAATTAAAAAGTGGAAAAACGGTAGAGGGCCAAATATTGAGTCGAAGTTGATGGAAGAAGTTGCAAGGTCTGAAAATAAGGAGGCTACATATTATGAAGATGGTTAGGTTTCTGTACAAACAGTTTCAAACAACCGACTCATTCGTCTAAATGTAGATCTGGTGGCACACGAATGCATGTGCAAGGCATGGCAAATGAGTGGGATCCCTTGCGCTCATGCTTGTGCAGCAATAAAGTGTGTTCATTCTTCTGTGTACGTATATGCGGATGAATGCTATAAAGTGGCTGCACAAGAAAAGATTTATGGATCACTAATGAGGCTTGTGGCTAGCCATGACACTCCACGTCCGGATGAACTAACCGTGTCACAGATGATGACACAGACTTTACTACGGCCACCATTGACAAAAAGACCACCTGGAAGGCCGAAGAGGAGCAGGATTGAATCTCAGTATCAAAACAAACGAGTTTGTCGTTGTGGAAGATGCAATGAGGCAGGCCACACTGTGAAGACTTGCAAAAATCCCAACCCAAATTGATGGATTGCATGTAGTAGCTAATGTAAATGTATATTTTATGGCCGATGTATTTTTGGCATTATGTATATTTTGTGCCTGATGTATTGTTGGCATTGTCTATACTTTGTTGGCCAATGTATTTTGGGATTGTTTACTGTATGTATTGTTGGCCAATGTATTTTGGGATTTTTGACAGTTTGTATATTTTGTGCCCAATGTATTAATGAATATATAAATGGTAAATGAAGATGGATATATGTATAAATGAAGCTAGTGGGTTTGTCAATGGGTGTTGCGTGTGTTGTAACCGTCTGCTGCTTGGGTAGTAAAAGTCAGCTGTAGGGGTTGTCAATGCCACCTGGTGGGGTTGTCAATGAATGCTGCTTGAGTTGTAAATCTGTGCTGCTTGGGTAGTAAATGGAAGCTGTAGGGGTAGTCAATGTTAGCTGTCGGTGTAGTAAATGCATGCCGAGGGGATAGTAAATGTCAGCTGCTGGAGTAGTAAATACATGCTGCCTGGGTAGTAAATGGATGCTGATGGGGTAGTAAATGTCAGCTGCTGGAGTAGTAAATACATGTTGCCTGGGTAGTAAATGCATACTGATGGGGTAGTAAATGTCAGCTGCTGGAGTAGTAAATCCACGCTGCGTGGGTAGTAAATGAATGCTGATGGGGTAGTAAATGTCAGCTGCTAGAGTAGTACATGGATGCTGCCTGGGTAGTAAATGCATGCTGATGGGGTAGTCATTGGATGCTACCCGGGTAGTAAATCTTGGCTGCTTAGGTTGTAAATTCGGGCTGATGGAGTAGTAAATGGCTGCTGATAAGGTAGTAAATGGCTGCTGATAGGGTAGTAAATGGATGCTGCTTGGGTAGGTTATGGAAGCTGCCTAGGTAGTAAATGGATTTTGATGGGGTAGTAAATGCATGCTGCCTGGGTAGTAAATGGATGGTGCCTGGGAAGTAACTGCATGCAGATGGGGTAGTCAATGGATGCTGCTTGGGTAGTAAATGGATGCTGTTGGGGTAGTAAATGGAAACTGTATCAATATAATCTGTTCCAATGTAATCAGAACTTGAATAGAATCATAACATGTATTCATTATATCTCAGTACCAAGTAATTGTTCACAAGTAAACATGACATTGCGAATTAAATTAGAACTCATAAAAACATATGTACACTTTACATATTGTATGAAGTGAATGTTTACAAAAAAGGCCAACAAAATGTGATTTACAGCCGGACAAGCCCAACAAAATGTGTGCAACACACGCTACATGACCCTCTTACTCCTTGAAAATCCCTCAAGTAAATCCATGACCTTTTGACGATGTTTGTTTCTGGGGTTGTTCACAAGCCACCATAATACACTAAGCTTAAGTTGTTGCAGCTCAACCGCACTTGATAAGGCATTGTATACCCGTCGTCCCCTTCAGTGCCATCCCACATTTGTATCCATGAAAGCATGTGCACCCCACAAGAATCCCTACCATTACAAACACCACGTCGTCAATGAAGACTAATGTTACAAGTTTAAGAATTATGAAATCAGACATGCTGTGTAATGTAAGCATACAAATCACGTTGAAGATGAACTTTAGGCCAAGTCACATCCTTGTCAATATTGTCCGCATGGTGCACCAATTCTGGCTTCAGCTTTTCCAAAATTTGGAAGAAGCAATCTCTCTAACCAGTAGACAACCAAAATCAGCAGTCAAAGCAAAGCAAAATAATCAAAAGCTACAAATCATTTACACTTTACCATTTTATTTGCTATGTGTTGCTTTGGATCAGTCCATCCTGATTTTTTACTCTTGTTCTTTGTACTGTCCTCTGCCCCCTAATCTGCTAATGAATCTAAAGCATAAAACCGCATCGTAGGGGTGTGGAGGACGTAGCACGACCAATGGTCGAGGAAAACTATAGGACCGAAAATGAAATCACAATCCCCAATGTTATATCCAACATGTTCAGGGAGGATTTGTGTTTCATTGTCTTCCAAGCTCCATGTAGAGGGATTCTCAACTAACTTAGACATGAAATGGGGGGTGAACACATGCCAGGTGACTCTTCCGTCCTTCTCCAGTTGCTCGGCCATGAATGCCTTGGCAACCATTGACATAACCTACACCATTAACACAATTACACAATAGGTATATCAAATATGCAACCATAATACGTATGGCAATATGTAGTGGATAAACCGAAAGCATGTCCTTACCGTATCGTTCAGCCACCCCTTGGGTCAGAGGCAATAAAGCTCTGCCCGCGTGACATAGTAGTCATGCATCTTTACGAAAACCCTAATCCAGCACAATGACAACAATTACCGATAAATTACATTAACAATAATCCATACAAGACATGCTTCATTAACTTACTCGTCACCCTCCTCCTTCTTCGGCCTCTGTGTGTAAAGCTCAAATAACCTCTCCTTCGCTTCGAATTGACGCTTTCCCCTCTGTTTGAGCTTCTAATTAATGAATGGGGAGCTAACGACCCAAGATGGAGTTTTTGTCCGTTGAGACCTTCTCAATCTGTCATGGCCTATATTCTCTCCCTGTGTCTGTACTATCTGATGCTTCCCTCTTTCATCCACGTCCTCCTCAGCTGGATGTTCATCCATAGCATCGGCAACATCATCATGGCCAAGCTGTTCATCCATAGCCTCGGCTCCTTCATCATCTGATTCTCCTATATCATCATCTAATTCTGCTTCAGCTTGTGCAGGTCCAGAAGGTCCCGCTCCCCCTGCTTCATCCTCATATCGTTCATCCTCTCTTTCCTTTGCCTCCAACCGTTGCTGAAGTTCAAGCAACTCTGCCCCAACCATCCCCATGATTGAAAAATAAGTTTGTCGGATTTCCTGAAATCAAAATTCCACAATTAGATGTCCGTTAAGGAAAATTGTCAACAATTCCTGTTAATAGATAAGCAATACCGGGTGTGTTAGCATTATCTCCGAATTAAAGGGTGTATTTGCCGGCACCCCTCCATGCTTATCAATATGCAACAACCCTATCATACTCTCCTTCTCAATGCCTATCCTCCTCTTCACGCGATCATCATTCTAGAAACTAATAGCCTCCTCCTGAGCATGGGCTACCACATTTCCCAAAGGGAAATTTTGCAAATAGAATATCTATACCATCAAATTAAACAATGTCAGAAACACAATGCCAATCATCACTATAAATGACGCTATGAGGGAGGATAAGTCTCATACCATGAGGAAGTATAGGCATCCACCTACTGTCTTCCTTTCTTTCCCAGACCCTTTGAGCAATTGCCACTGATATCCTGCCACGGCTTCACAAAGTTTTGTCACTATGAATGAGCACCAATCCTATGTTGCGTCAATGTCAAACACTTCAATATACGCTCACTGACGTATATGCTTGACGAAGGGGTCAACAAGGTGCCTAAAGCAAATATAACAAAATACAACTCAAAGTTGTCATCGCTATCTCCCATCAACCACTCCCCAATATTTTGGTAGGCTAAACCCTTGTAGACTGTACACAAATCAACAAATATGCGATCACTGTCATCAACATTTAACTCTATCTTTTGCCCCCATGAGGCAAACCCATTATTCCTTCAAGATCGGTAGGTGCTATTACCCGGGATTCCCCTCTGATTGTCACAACCTTTCTCCCGGCGTCAAAACATCTCATGAACTTTGCACACAAATCACGGTTTATTTTTGTGCAACAAACATCAACTAATTTATCAAACCCTATGAACTTCAATCTTTCAATTGATTCTGGCCTAATCTTGATTTTTTCGCATACGGTAGTAAATTGTTTCAGTGCGCATCGTGTGTGGAAGGGAACAACATACTTCTTCCCTTTCCGTAGACCTCTTATCTCTGTGGCCCGCTTTGTATACTCACCCCTTTCCTTGTCAGACAATCTGTTCCACGCATCTCTAACTTGCAAGCTTACCCCTTGGAATGACATCCTCTCTTTAGGGGCCTTCCCCTTCCCCTTCTCCTTCCGTTTCTCCTTCTTGTTCTTCTTGAAATATTCTTCCGTGAACAAGTGATAGCCGGAGAAATTGGACGACCTTTTCAATGTATTAGCCTTCTCCATTTTCGTTTCCTGAAATACAACTGAACATACTACCTTTACAATTGAACCCATAGATTAGTCACCAACCAGTCAAAACACAAATAAACAAAGAGAAGACAACAACATCAAGGGATAAAATTCTGCTGCTTTGAACCTACAGAGAATCTGTGGTTAGTAGCGCTAGTACAATGGGAAACATATGTGCTTGAAGGGAAAAGGTGTTGCTACCATGTACTAACTTCAACATTTTCTCAAATTAATTCTGTAATGCATCCAATACCCAATAGTTCATGGCCTTGTTGTTACTACAAGATACTTTAAATGAATGAAAATTATGGCACTGCACTACAGTGTGTGAATAGATTGTGTGAACAATTTCAAAATCCTTTCAATTACCAGACATCACAACTTGCCACACATCAACTCAGCGTGCACTTTCAATTGCAAAATGCTTTTAAGTGCTTTCACTTTCCTCAAAACTTGCCAGCCATCAAGACAAGTTTGACAAAAAGTCAAGTTACAAAGTGCAAACCATCAAACATGCACCCAGTATATATACAACAGGTGAAGCAACAGGTGAAGCAGGGGAAATTAGCACATTGAATGAAATGGCCAACAGGTGAAGCGTATACAAAGGCATTACTATTATTCAACGGAAATCCAGCAGCTGAAGCAAGATGCAAACCTAGCAAATGCATAAGCATTACGATATTTAGGATTTGTAAAACACACCTAGACAGGCACCGAACGCACGGCTTCACAGCGACCAGAAAAACGTCTCAAAGCGAGATGGGGCGACGACTTGAATCACGAGAGATGGGTTCGCGATTTTGAACAGCGACAACTTCACTCGCTCACAGCGATCGAGAAAATGCAAGCCGGCGGCTTCACTCCACAATAGCGACGGAGACAGGGGAGCAAACTGACGGCGACTCCTTCACGCGAGCGGATCGACTGCAACGGGTGGTCGTAGCTGAAAATCACAATTTAGGTAAACAGTTTCTGATTTTCCCTCTCCGCTCTAACGTATTACATAGGGGCATTCCTGACTTTTCACATCAACAATCTATGACAAAAAGGTCCCCTGGGACCTGAGAGCAAATATGAGATTGTTTGTGACCATTTTGTAAATAAACCTCTTGCTTGGGACTTCACGGTAATTCACCCAA
The DNA here is from genome assembly GCA_025593235.1 of Vachellia pachyceras. Classification (NCBI taxonomy): domain Eukaryota; kingdom Viridiplantae; phylum Streptophyta; class Magnoliopsida; order Fabales; family Fabaceae; genus Vachellia; species Vachellia pachyceras. The sequence continues at coordinate 13,429 of JANTPZ010103869.1, forward strand.
AAAGTAACTAATCCAACTTCTTGCTACTAGAGGTGGTAAAGCGGGCCAGCCCGCGGGTTGCGGGCTGGCCCGCACGGGTTGGCGGGCTGGCGCGGGCCAGCCTGCCAACTATATCTCTAGTGGCGGGTTGCATTTTTGCAGCCCGCACCGTTTCTGGCGGGTTGGCGGGCCAGCCCGCCAGAAATTTATTTTTTTAAAAAAATTTAAAATTTTATAGTTTTTCTTTTTTTAAAAAATTTCTACCATAAGATTATATAGTCATATGATTCTTTTTCCATCAATAAATTTTTAATAATAATTTTTTTACAAGTTTTCAAAAAATATCAATATTAATGTTTTGTTATAATTTTAAATACAGTATTATAGGAAGTTGATATGAAAAAATAAGATATTTAATACTATTTTTTAATATATTAGGTATTATTTATTATAAAAATAAAATTTAATATTACTTTTTACCCTTATAAAAATTATTAAGATGGAAAAAGTAAAAATATATAAGATATAATAATTAAAAATTTTTAAAAAAATAAAATATAGGCGGGCTGGCGGGCTGGCCCGCCAACCCGTGAGCCAGCGCGCCAGAACCCGGGGGCCAACCCGTATTACCGGCTCTACTTGCTACCAAGTACTTAAGATTTAACATCAACCTCATCAAAGTCCTCAACAAATTTTTTTTATTTACTCAAAAGTCCTCAACACAATTCAATCTACATAAAAAGGATTTTATCATCATCACATATCTGTTTTATTTTACCAAAATCATTAGATATTTAAAATTGCATTATTTCTATTAACCTTCGCTTGTGAGGATGCGGAGAATTGACATGTCGTAATGTCTTGGTTGAAGAAAAGACAATTATTGAATGAGAATACTCCAAAAATCAATTCCTTCATCAACCTTAAAAAGAGTTCATTAATGAAGCTTATGATGCACAAAATTGGTACGTCAAAGAGCTAGGCACTAACAACATGAAGTTATAACGACATGAAGTGAATTTGGCACTAACAATATGACCATGAAACATCCTTTTGCATGACATTTTGCTTTTAGCAGGGAAACTCTCTCTCTATTTAAAGAGGTAGGCACTAACAACATGAAGTTATAACGACAAGATCGAACTCATGACATCCTATTTGAAAGATAACATACTACTAGGCTAGAAGACATTGGGTGGGAAAACTCATTTTTAGATTATGGTGATGATGGGAAGTGAATTTTGGAGAGAAATACACAAAAATCCCTCCAAATATGAAAATCCCAATTCAGCACTCTAAAACAAGCTAATCACTCTAAAGTTCCTAAGGACTAGTTTTGACTTAGGTTTTCTGGTGAACTTATCTAAATTCCATTAATTTAAAAAGATAAAATGATAATAATGGTTTGACAAGTAACAAATTTAAATTATCAAATGACAACAACTAAAACGATGGTGATTAATATCAACAGTAGTAATAGTTTAATAAGTAAGAACTTTAACTTACAAAATAACAACTACTAAAGTGGTAACAATTAATTTTGCTAAGGGCAATTAAGTCATTCCAAAAAAGAAATTAATTCTAAGATAGTCCCTACGGACTTCATAGAAATGAAGTCAAATATTTTGAAGGGTCATTTTGGAATTCAAATATTTCTATGGTTTTTATATGTCTTTATCCCTAATT
>JANTPZ010103873.1:0-20203 GCA_025593235.1 Vachellia pachyceras
ATTATGGTAGAATGTAGTATTTGATCACTATTTCTCTGTTTCTGACCTCCTCTTTGTTTTTCATTGGAACCTTAGCAACAACTTCAAGCATTGATGGAGACTCTTAACACAACAGAGCCTCATTACATAAGATGTGTGAAACCAAATTCTTTGAATCGGCCACAAAGGTTTGAGAATTCAAGTGTGATACATCAGTTACGCTGTGGGGTCAGTAGCTCAAATGTTCTAGCTATCAGAGACATAGATTTCTTCAATTTCATTCATTAAACTTTTTTATGTTTTCAAATCAAAATGAGGATTCAGATGCTTTGATGTGTTTATAGGAAGGACAGAGTATACATTTAGAGGGTAGGTTCATGCTGTCAAGTGGATTTTTTCAACAAGGCCTTTTATTTTTGCAGCAATGATAACACACTTTGCAGAAAAGAAAAAATATGAAATGACTTTCATCTAAATCTGTTCATGTATACCTAGTGTTGTGGCCTTCATTTGAGTTTTCATGCAAATAAGTTGACATAATGCAAGTTCAATTGTGCATGTATGCTAGGTTTACATCCTAAAAGGATTCAGCTTCATTAAACAGTTTCATATCATATTTTTATATTTTTTCAGGGTGTCCTTGAGGCTGTTCGAATTAGTCTTGCAGGTTACCCCACTCGTAGGACTTACTCAGAGTTTGTTGATCGCTTTGGGTTGATAGCTCCTGAATTTATGGATGGCAGGTCAGTATACTAAAAAGTTCAGCTACACAGTTGTTTAACTATTGTATTCTAGTTTTCATGCTTATCTCATCTGTGATGTGTGTTATCAGTTACGATGAAAAAGCCACCACTGCAAAAATTTTACAGAAGTTAGGGCTTGAAAATTTTCAGGTATGCTTTTTGGGAAACATTGAGCTGATGTTCATTATCAAACTTGGGCTTTATAAAAATGACTTCATCTATAATGATTATTTTTATTTTGCTTTTCTCTATTTTTGATTCAGTTGGGCAGGACCAAAGTATTTCTCAGGGCTGGTCAAATTGGCATTTTAGATTCCCGGCGTGCTGAAGTGTTGGACAATGCCGCTAAGTGTATTCAGCGCCGACTGAGAACATTTATTACACACAGGGAATTCATTGCCATCCGAGCTGCTGCATTTTCTGTTCAGGCATACTGCAGGGGTTAGTTCTTTTCATCTGTTTTCTACCCCTTAAGTTGATTACATGTCAAATAATTTTTCATCATTGGGTCCCCCCCCCAAACAAAAAAAACACAAATCAAAACCTCTTTTTCTGCAGTCTTATGTCAATTACCCTTGCACTCTGCTAATATTTTGGTTTGTGCTATGCTTTTACTTTTACGACTGTCAACTGTTCTTACACAAAATGAGGACTTGTAACTGGAGGATGTAGAAAGTTGTGCAAGTTTTTTGAGTGCGATAAGCATACAACAGTTAGGATTTGTCATTCTCTAGATGCTTTGGTTTGATGCTAATTAATATTGTTACAGGATGCCTTGCCCGAAAGATGTATGCTTCTAAACGGGAGACAGCTGCTGCTGTTTTCATTCAGAAATATATTCGTATGTGGTTAATGAAGCTGTCATACATGAAACTATACTCTGCTTCTATAACATTACAATCCTTTATCCGTGGTTTCACAACTCGCCAAAGATTCTTTCATGGAAAAGAACACAGAGCTGCCACTGTTATTCAGGTAACTTTTAACTACAAGATGATTTTTTTTAATCTCTGCTAGGATTTAGATTTTTAGAAACCATCTTATTTTTCAATGAACTTGATTAAATCCACATATTATTCCAGCTTTCAAATTAAATTGTATCTATACTTTCACCTTTTATGCATATGTAGGTAATTTATTGATCATATTTCCAAAGGGATTGGAACGATCTTTTTTTGTTCATGGCCTCGGTTTTTCTTTCCCCTCTCTGTGAGGGAGGATCTCTGGTCTCTGTTCCCTTATTTGTCTCTCTTCTTATCACTAAAAATGCTTGATTTAATTTTAACATTGTATTTCTTAGCAATTACTTTCAAATCCTCGTCATTTTTATTTGATTTTTTGTGCATGATGCAATCTATTACATAAGTGAAGTTGATTATTTAGGCTTGTTGGAAGATGTACAAAATTCGGTCAGTTTTCCAGCATCGTCAAGCGTCAATTGTGTCAATACAATGTCTTTGGCGGTGTAAGCTTGCAAAAAGACAGCTTCGTAGATTGAAACAGGTGAGGAATGTGTTTCTCCTGCTGTCCTAGTATTGAGATTCTGGTGTTTAAACTTACTGATTAAGCATTTGCAGGAGGCTAATGAAGCCGGTGCCTTGCGTCTGGCTAAGAATAAACTTGAGAAGCAATTGGATGATCTCACGTGGCGATTGCATCTAGAAAAAAGATTAAGGGTATTTCTGCATAGTGATATTTTGATGAAAACTCTGTTTATGTCGAATATTTTTTGAGTCATGTTCATCATCTGCTTCATTAATGATCTAAAATGTTTACTCTTACTGAAGTCAGCATTCTCTTCCCAATTCAAATGCTTTAAGTGACCTTGTTTTGGATTTTAGCATTGTTTAGAGAACCAGTGGTAATAACTTCTATTACATAGATAAAAATTTTCGTATGTCTAGATTATCATATTTGATGTTGCTATTAGTTGTCAACACTCCTTGTGTGCAATTACTATCTTGTTATTTTTTTTTTGTTAGTTATATTTTTTAATCTAGTTCCCTGCCTGTTAAATTTGTATATAAGTTCTGACTTGTCACTCAGTTCATTTATCCAGCGGAGGCCTTAGAAGACGTCATAACTTAGATTTTTTTTTTCTGGTGCTTATATATAAGTTTTCATCCTGTGCAGTCCACTGTTTTGCAGGTTTCTAGTGAAGAGGCTAAGCTGGTGGAGGTGTCAAAACTTCAAAAGATGCTAGAGGCTCTAAATCTTGAATTGGATGCAGCTAAATTAGCAACAATTAATGAGTGTAACAAGAATGCTATGCTTAAAAATCAATTGGAATTGTCAGAAAAGGAGAAATCAGCGTTAGAAAGGGAGCTAGTTGCAATGGATGAAATGCGGAAAGAAAACGCTGCACTAAAGGTGTGGCACTTTATGTGTAGAAATGTTATATTCATTTATATTGATTGTCCATGCCATAGAAATCAATTGGGAATACTAGCATTGTGTTTACTCAGTAGTCATGATTGCATTTGGAGAAATATTTAAGTGGGGGAAGTTTCATCAATTACCAAGTTGTTTGCCTGTTTGTCTTCTCATTAATTAAATAAGATTTCTTGTTTTACATTTTTTAGTGTTCTTTGGATGCCTTTGAAAAGAAGAATGCAGCTTTAGAGCTTGAGCTTATGAAGGCTCAAAATGTTAATAGTGAAACCATTGGCAAATTGAGGGAGGTTGAACAGAAATGTTCTCAATTCCAGCAAAATTTGAAAAGGTGCTATCTACATTTCTCTTCATTCTATTGGTGTGTTTTGCTCACATTTCTTAGTATCTTAATGAGTATCCTTATAGGATTTTGTTATCTTGCAGCATTATACTTCACTAATGACGTTTATTCCTTGTATTCGAATGCAGTCTTGACGAGAAGTTATCAACTTTAGAGGATGAAAATCAAGTCCTCCGTCAGAAAGCCTTGAATCCATCTCCTAAGAGTAGCCGACCAGCTATTGCAAAGTCGTTTTCAGAAGTATGTTGTATATAATGAATATATCCATGCACAACTACTCATTTTTATAGATTTAATTTAGCTCCATTCACAAAGACTTTATGATTGGGTTCCTAAATCTTGCTTTACAGATGGTTTAATTTATTTATTTTTTAGGTCTATGCTCTGGATGTGTTAAGAATTGCTGTATAGTAACATAGTTAATTACTTCTCTTCACCTATTGACACAGAAATACTCAAATTCAACGGCTCCCCGTACAGAACGAAAGCCTATATTTGTAAGCTACCTACCACTTCTGTTTAGCTCCCTGTTCAAACAATGGTCATATGTAATTGTCATTGTCTTCTTGTGCTCTAACTTGTTGCAGGAGTCGCCCACACCCACAAAACTTGTTGCCCCATTTCCACTTGGCCTGTCAGACTCTCGTAGATCTAAGTTAACTGCAGAGAGACACCAGGTAGTTCCCTTGTTTCACTTTTGTCTTGATTCTGTCAGATTAAGACTATAACTACTTGGGAGAATATTAGAAGGGTTTTCGTTATTGATGCACTTTGTATTTAAAGGGTATTTGTGTCCATTGGTGGTGAAAATAAAAGGTAAACTTGGGATTGGAAATGGGAAGAAATTGCTGAAGTGTTTGATGCAAAATATTACTGAACGTGAACTACAAGAGATGAGAGGGGGATATCACTTCTATTGTTTAATATATCAGATCTATAATTTGTAGATTTGAAACAGGTTTGAAATGCATCATCATTGGATTTGACCATGTGCTTTGTTTGAGCCCAAATAAAATTTTCTATGAAAGTAATTTTTCAATAAATTTTTAATTTGTAAAATATTTTTTTTTGGGTGCAAAACAAATAAAGCGTATCATTCACCCTTCCTTTTCCCCTTAGCATGCCTGGCTGTTCGCTATGCATATGTTTGTACAATTGTACGGTAGTTTTAGCGGCCATCCTGTTACATAATATAGAATATTTTGACATGAGCATGACTAGAAGTTATATGTGAGCAATTAAAAGGAAAAAGCTTTTGCTTTTATTTGACTATAATGGAAAGCCAATATTAAATACATGCATCGTTCTCAAATTAAATTTATTCTTGACAGTCAAAGATTACCTGCAGGTTGTTTTCTGCCACATAATTTGTGCACTTCAGGTTAACATGTACATATGTTATGCAGGATAACTATGAATTCCTCTCTAAATGTATCAAGGAAGATTTGGGGTTCAAAAATGGTAAACCATTGGCAGCATGCATCATATACAAGTGTCTTCTTCATTGGCATGCCTTTGAATCTGAACGAACAGCCATTTTTGATTACATAATTGAGGGAATTAATGAAGCCTTAAAGGTAAATTATATATTATTACTTGTTTTCAAAGTTTCCTTTCTTATTGTAACTTATCTCATACTCATTATTATGACAAGTATTTGTCATAGTCCTTTACATTGAGCCGTTTTTGTTATTGCTTTTGGAGTTTTATTCATTGGATGTGCACCTCTTTCAGGCTAGAGATGATGACTCTCCCTTGCCATATTGGCTGTCCAATACCTCCGCACTTTTGTGCCTCCTACAGAGGAACCTACGTTCAAATGGCTTTTTAGCTGCTACTGCCCAGTGTTATACTGGATCTTCTGGCTTGACCAGCCGAATTGGGCTTGTGAGTTATTAAGTAAAACATAGCTTTTCAATTGAGATCGAAATTGCCTAGGAAGTATGGGAGCTGGGAAATTCACAGGATTTAACTTGGAATGAATGTTAGGTCCTAGCTTTTTGTGGGGTTTTGGATCTTGTTTCATCAGAACTTGATGTTGCTTTTAGCATATTAGTCGTAACTATAGTTTATTGAACGGTACTCCACAATTAATTATTCTATTTACAAAAAAGAAAATAAGTTCATTCGCATTAGTATTATTTGTGCCTTTTACCATATTAATATCCTCATAATGTTACCTATGTAAACATTTATAAACTGCACATCGGGCAATTAATTTGTCCAAAAGGTGATTAGCTGAATGGTTTGGCCTTTTTCAGCCAACAAAGGTTTCTGAAGGGCAGATTAAAGAATAATCTCCAAACAAATGTGCTTTTCTTAATTTTCATTTTACGTTGTGGTTTGTGGTTTTTGAAGATCCTCACCCCTCTCTCGGCAATTCTTTTTTTTTTGGTCTCTTGTCGTTTTAATTTAATGCTTTTTCAGGGATTGAAATCGCCGATAAAATTCATTGGATATGATGATGGTATGTCACATGTGGAGGCAAGATATCCAGCTATACTTTTCAAGCAACAATTAACTGCTTGTGTAGAGAAGATTTTTGGCCTGATACGTGATAATTTGAAAAAGGAGCTTTCTCCACTTTTGGGCTCATGCATTCAGGTGACTCTTCTTTCTCTTGGCAAAATTCAACCAGTACTTGATTACATGTGTGGAGATTGATGAATCATTCGTACTCCATTCTTAGTTAATTTGACCATAAGTGGTCATAATGTTCATAGGAGGATCTAGTTAAATGCAGCCTAGTGCTGGTAGCTGATATTGCTTTCAAATTTGTTTCATGAAAGTTACCGAGAAGAAATTGTTACATGCACTATGTGGTTATCGGCAATCAATTTATTCCTTTTGAATTGCTACATCAGCTGATCAAATGTTGCCTTGAATTTTTTCCTCACTTTCCAGATAGTTGTGTGAAGATTATCATTTTCCCGATATGTCGATGGGACTTTATTCCATTATCTATTAATTTGCTCCTGTAATCTATTGGAGAAGTTCAAAGTTTAAGAAATAATTTTTAATTACATTGTTGAAAGATTACTTTGTTACTTGGTTTTTCACCCTATAAATTTATAATTTGACATGATCTTCCCCTGGACCCTATGGGACACTTGATAGGCACCTAAAACTGCACGAGTACATGGGGGAAAATCATCCAGGTCCCCTAGCGGACTTCCTCAGCAATCTCCTGGTGGTCAGTGGGACAACATTATTAAATTTTTGGATTCACTTATGAGCCGACTACGCGGAAATCATGTATGTTTTTCAAGGATCTATTTCTTTCCGTACTGGTCTATTTATTATGTTTGTGTTTGTCTTCCTTTAAGAATGCAGCTTTATTTGTTTTTACATGCTTCATTTGTTTGCAAAAGACTTTTATTTCAACCTATTTTTTTTCTTAATCTCAGAATGTCGTTCTACATCAAGAAGGCAGTTGGGAGTTATTGAAATTATGAGATCTTAGTTATTCTGAAATTAATGTAATTAAAATATTATGAGTGCTATTTTATTCATAACTTTTTTATGCCAACTGAAATGTGCTGCTTTGAAATTGTGCGCTCAGGTACCATCCTTCTTCATACGTAAACTGGTTACTCAAGTTTTCTCTTTCATCAATATTACACTCTTCAACAGGTAAAAACTTGGTTACTTGAAATTGTTTTTTGTTGCATCAAGTTGCTAATTCGATTGCTTTTTTAATTGATTAGATTATAGTAAGAAAGAACGTGGAAGGTAGGAAGAAGGGTAGTGAAAAAAGGGGGGGGGCGTGGATGTTTGGAATCTGGGATTGACTAAACTGTCCAATGCTGGGCTCTTTTGGGAAACCATTGGGATTGGGAGAATGACTTTTAGTCGTAATGCATTTTGAAAAATGACTTTTGTGCAGAATATATTTTGTAAAATGAAAACGTGTTTGGATAAATATTGTAAAAGTAACTTTTGGTGAAAAGACAAAATGAATTTCATTAAATAATACATATATGTACATATATATTTTTTATTTTATATTTTTATAAAATTATAGAAAAAATAAAATGAGAAAAAGTAGATGGAATGTCCCAGATTATGACTTTTAATTTTGAAGTCATGATGCATTTTGGACAGAAATAGTTTTTTTTCCTTCTCCCAAGTATGTATTCCAGCGCCAAAAGCACCAAAATGCATTTTTCTCTAAATCGTTCTCAAACTCGTTTCCTCAAAATGCATTTAGGGTCTCAAAATGCATTACTGGCACTGCCTCACCTGAAGGATTGCCAAATACGCTGGCTATTTCCCTGATACATGCTAATAGAAGTTAAAACTCTTCACTCAGTATAGTATACTTCAAAACAGAACTTCGGGCTCATATTAGAATTAAATATTCTGTGATATTAACTACTTCCTGACATTCTTCCATTGCCCTAGATTTAACTTTAATTTAATGTTAACTATACATTATACTACCTATCTTTTGTAGTCTTCTCTTGCGGCGTGAATGTTGTACATTCTCAAATGGGGAATATGTGAAATCCGGTCTGGCCGAACTGGAGAAGTGGATAGCTAATGCAAAGGAGGAGGTAGAGTTTGCTTGCGCATAATATTTCATGGTTGAAGTTAATGATGTGGCTAATGTTTTTCGATAAATACAGTATGCTGGAACATCCTGGCATGAGCTCAATTACATAAGACAAGCTGTTGGGTTTCTGGTATAAGCTATGCCTTTAACTCATTGGGATGCCTGAAACTGTCAACTAGAACTGCACATCTTATTATGCTCTCTGTTTGAATTACACAGGTGATTCACCAGAAAAGGAAGAAATCGTTGGAAGAGATTCGACAGGATCTTTGTCCGGTATGATTATTGTATTTATTGATCATAACTTTGTTCGATATGATCATTGTATTTATTGTTCACAATCTCTAGCCATCACTGTGTTTGAGAATTCCATTGGTAGAAAAGAGTTATGGATTCCGAGATATTTTACGGATTTCGAGATGCTTTTGTGGATTTTGAGACGCTTTTTATGGATTTTGATGTGCTTTTTACAGATTTCAATATACTTTTTGTATTGGGTTGCTTGCCCGTTGGAAGGAAGTGATTCTCAAACATGCACACTAATTGATCCTAAAGATTAGCCCATGGCAATGTTTTTAAGTTTCATCATTCCCAAAGATTCTAGGATGATATTTAATTATATTCTTGTGGTTAAAATGATAACAATGAGTCATCATGATTTTACTTTTCTGTCTAGCCAGTTTAAGATATGGGTAACATCCCTCCTCAAGATTTGAGGGAGGAAGGTTTGATATTTATAACACTTGTTATATTTGAATTCCAATATTTACTAAAACATATTTGATATATATTTGCTGGTGAGATTAATAGTTCTGTTTGAAAACATCAGGTGGTTATTCAATTGGCAGCATGCTTAGCTGTTCCGAGAATAGAGGAGGAATAGTATTGCTGTACAACATGCTTGTTCCTAAGCCATGAGATCTTGGGACACTGTTAATTTTCCATCCTTTTATTGCTTGGTGTCTGATTGTTCCCTACATACTATGCGAGCAATTTAACTGTTTTAGGAATACATGAGGAACAGTAAAGACCTTCATGGTATTATTTTAGTAGGAACAAGCTTGTTCCTCAGTCATAAGATCTTCGTCTCACCTCAGTAATAGAGCATAACATGCTAGGCGAGCAATCTGAGTGAAATTTGTCTCAAAATATTCAAATACAAAAAGGAAGCTTAAGTTATAATTTCAGTGCATTTCTTTAACAGGCATTGACAGTGAGGCAAATCTATCGCATCAGTACCATGTACTGGGATGACAAGTATGGAACACAGAGTGTATCGAATGAGGCAAGTAGTGTTTTTAATTGTTACCTTTTTCTGAGAAAATAGACGCTAGTTTGCTCAAATCTCCAAGTCATCCATGGTGAACAGGTGGTTAGTGAAATGAGGGAAATTGTGAGCAAGGACAATCAAAATCTGACTTCGAATTCATTCCTGTTGGATGACGATCTGAGGTAACCTAATTTCTCTCTTGCATCTTTCGTTTTTTTTTGGCTGATTTAAGTCCGGGTCATTAAATGAACCTATAGGATGACTGGTTGTTCTTGTTTGCTGGTGGCCATGACTACACTTTTCTTGGCAAGTTTTACCGTAAAAAAGTTCTTATTCTGTTTATAATTTTGGTTGTAATGTTTTTTCTAGTCTCAATGGTTTTTAAAACTCTATTGCTAAAGATACTAAATCAAGTAGTGGTGTAGTTTAGCCTAGCTGTGCGTCTTTGTGAGCTAACAAAAGTTGTCCTTGTTTTCTGTATGATGCTTAGAATTGCGTTTGCCCCATAGATGTTAGAATTTCTATGCTACCAACCTGTTGAAAGTGCAATCCTCCCACACAAATCCTAGCCTGAAATGGTTTCTTTTTATCCTATTGGGAAAGGGATGGAATGTTCATTCCTACTCGCCTGATATTTCTTGTTAGAATCAACCAAAAATGAAATCGATGGATCTAAATGATGATAATACTCGACTTAAACATGCTTTTTCCTGTCAATAAAATAACAATTTCAATATAATACCCGATGTAAAAGGTTCTATGGTACAATGATTACTGCACAATATACACCAATACCTGTATAGGCACCGAATGCAGAGGTCTGCCCTTAGGAAATGAAATAAAAATCCTTTAATGATGGAATTAAAACGGGCAGGCTTCAAAATCTAACTGCACATTAAATGGAGAGGTTCACAATTCTAGAAAAGGCAACTAGCTGTTGGGTGATTGGCTAGATTCTCCCTCAAACTGAAAAGTAGAGCTTTAAATCTTATTCTTGCTAAGAGCTTTTAGCACAGTGACTTGTGTTCGGTACTTTAGTTGAGGTAAGTATAGGGCAGCTCAAGAATTTCATGATACTCTTTCTTTGACGAAATGATGGACTGATACATGGAGAATGAAGTTTTAAGATTAAACTGTAGTTTTAATGTTGCTAGTGGCATGTCCTAACCTTGATTTTTTATTGCAGCATTCCATTTTCTGCCGAAGACATAGATATGGCAATATCTGTAATAGATCCTGATGATACTGATCACCCACCATTTTTGTCGGAACATCCTTGCGCCCAGTTTCTTGTTGCACATTAGAAGTGATTGATCGAATTACGGTTTCAAAATTGTTTCTAAAGCTAAGTCAGCTTAATGGATTGCATCTCCGGGTATTGACCGCAGTGATCTGCACGCTGGAAACACAGTTTCCCTTCACATGGATTGCGAGCTTAGCTGTCATCAGATATTGTTGATGATCCCAATACGTTTGCCTGTCAAGATATCTATCAAGCAATTCGGGAGAAGTTGCTTCATAGGTTCATTCTACAATTTCTCATAGTTTATCCCGAAAGTTGTAATTAAGGATAGATGAAGTTTAGGAATTGAAGCTCCTTGTATCTCATGTCACTCCTCCTCTCAGCTTAGTTTGTTAGGGAATTAGAATGTAATGATGTAAAAATGTATTTGTTAACCGTACTAGGGCTGGGCAAAAGCAATGAAGTATTATTTCATTCATTGATGTAAATACTAAATACCGATCTGCTATAGCATTATCCACCTACGTTGTAGCCTTTTGGCACGTTCCAGCAATTCGGTGTCGTTGTTCTGAGTCGTCGAGTCATTGTTATAAAGAAATAGCTTTTCCTCGTGTGTTTCATCAATCGCTCAATTGGGGGAAGGGTCGCGCCCGTTTGTTTGGATACATAAACACTTCAATCCATCAATACATGACGAGATGACCTAGTAATGCGGAAACATCATTTTCTCAATTTAAGATTTATTTGTAAATTAAGCGAAGACCTCACTCAAGAACGCAACCGATAACACGCCAGTTGACAGAACCGTACCATCTACGCAGCAGCGATGATATTTTGAACATGTTAGGGTAAAAAGAACATCGCAGTCAATACCATCAGATCCCTTCTCAAAGAACTGCTCTGGGTCTTAACCCCCTGATTTACATCCCAAGAGAATGTTTAAATTTTAGTAAATGTCTGGTCTTGTTCACACACACACACACAAACTTTTGTTACATATTTACATAGACTATAAATCACATTGTGCTAACGAAAAAAGGGAACCAAATAGAGTAACGTCTGGGTCTTGGTTTAACCTGTCGAGTAGACGGTATAGCAAACTGACAGCTCAAGGTCACCGAATATCCATACAATCAATTCAATTGAAATTCTCGGGCAAAAGCTCTTCACCACTATGGTTGTAATCTATGAATGACACTAAACGGATATAAATGACTTCTGAAGGGTGTATCATCATGCTGCTACTTTTACAATTCAAGATTAATGATGAGAGGGAAGAGGTTAGTGCACGCTATGTCACAGGGCCTTCCATTTCGGTATCTATCGTTAATCTAGAATATCAGAAGCAATGATCTTTGTATGGCTCCTCCACAACATTCCGTGGAATCAACTAGCACCAAAAGTTATTCGTTCTGGGAAGTTCAAGCACAACACAGGAATTCGTTCGTCAGATTAGTTTGCTAAGAGGTGTTTCATTGCTGAGGGAGGGAGTCGACATATCCATTTTCGCAGCAGTGGCACAATTATGTAGATCAGCCGAGGAGAATGATCGAGTAGCAGAGTAGTTCTGCACAATGGATGGAGATGCACTTGCCCTTGTAGATGTGGGTACCCTACTTCTTGGATGCAGTGGTGGAAGAAGTGGTGTAGGTGACCTTGAATTTGAATCCTCGCTTGTACTACTGCTTTCACAGTTGTTCATGGCGACTGCAAGAGCCAGAGTGCTCCGACTATTGCTGATTGATCTCTTAGAAATGCCCCCATTGTTGCTTCTTAAAGGCAAACTTCGATTCTTGTCCCAAACGTGATTAAAGGCCATTAAGTTCCTGCGTCTCCTGGTGTAGGCATTCTCCGGTTTAGCTATGTCTTTGACAGATGATGAAAAGGAAGCTTCTGCCAGGCTCGTGAAGGACTTAGATTTGCCATTGTAAAACTCTGAGATTCCTCTCCTGTCAAAAATTTAATCTATACATGAGACAATTGATCGAGCTCAAATCGAATAAACATTTCACTATTTTACCAAACTGTTGAATAAGAAAATTATCATCTCGAGAAAGCTTGCCTAAAATTCTAAGAAATCTTTGTAAAACAAGGCAACCTTGACCAGATTTACATAATCTGTTCCTTGATTCAACTAACAATCGAATAGACGTTTTTTGCATCAAATTAAATTAGAATCCGTTTTGTCAAATGAAAAGAACAAATATGCAAGTCAATAGGGATCTGAGAAAGATAAGTAGGAAATGCATGATACCTGATTGGCAACATCTCTTCTAACGACTCCATCATATCCAAAGGTCCATTATACGAGCTCTGAGCCTCATTTTCACCGCAATCCTCGTCCACTGTTGACCTATCTGAGGACAAATCGCTGTTTCTCCCGATCGAAGAAGTTGAAGACGACGACGTACTGCACAGATCATCCGAAAACTCAGCTGGCTCCCCGGTGTTCCCACCAATCTTGCTACGCAGCTTCTGATCCTCCGGCGACTGAAAGAACGCCGGTGCGCATGTGACCGCGCGCTTCAATCCAGAAGGCTCGATCCGCATGTTTAGCAAACAAAATTCACCGGCACAGATCCAATGGAATACTTCCAGAAATACGAAACTCAAACGATGTATAAATAGAGACCAAAGAGATAACACTGAACGCACAACGGATGGAGAAGAAACGTTGCGATAAAAGGAGAAAGAGAGAATGAAGAAGAAGGCAGACAAGTGTGAGAGACAAAGGATTTGGGGGAAGCACACAGAATCAAAGGACAGAGTAATGGTGGGTCTTTATTTATTTGTTTCGTTGTTAATTTATTTTATATATATATATATTTGTTATTGTACTGAATGGGATATGGATGAAAGGCGTGGATAGGGATAATGGCAACGAATTTATATTTATTGTTTGGCTGTGGATTTATGTGGAAGGTCTCATCCTCATCCACTGGACGTTAAAATATATACGTGTGCATGATGATGAGCCACGATCGCCTGCTGCGGCTTCTGTCATACAACCACTTCCCCCACCCAATTAGCTTGCCTTGACTTATTAGTCAACTCAACTTCCTGTTTTGTTTTTTATTAAAATATATCCAGTTATGTTTTTTTATTTTGGCAATCGTATTTTAAAACTAAACATCTTCTTCTGTATTGGTATTTTTCGTCTTTTATATTAAAAAAATAAATATTTTTTAAGGTCTACCTGTTATTACTTCTATTTTACTGTTTCTTTATATAAGAGCAGTTCATTTTTTTTTTGAAGCAGTAAGAAAGGAAATTAACAGATATATATATATAATTTTTTAAGAAAAAATGTAAAGGTGATGAATAGGTGAGCGTTGATTTGTTTTTGTAATTTTTCTGTTTCTTTTTTGGGGGTGGGGGAGCAGGGGATGGAGTTGGGGTTGAGAGCAGGTGATGATGAGCGGAGGCACGTGGAGACCGGAGAGGATGACTGGAGGGAATGAAGCTTATCGGGAAATAGGGGTTTGTGGTGGTGGGTGGGGCCCGCGGAGGGTTGAGCGTTGAAGGCAGCTGTTGCGGAACACGTGCTCCCTCCGAGTCCCCTTCGCTTCTCTGGGGGAACACAACAGGATAATATGGTGCGGCCTCCACCTTATCCCATTACGCGTCCTTTCTTTCACTCACGTGCTCTCCACTCTCTCTCTCTCTCTCTCTCTCTCTCTCTCTCTCTCTAGTATGGTGAAGCATGTATCAATAATGATAACAATATGGCCATTATATTAAATATGTACACACCTCCGCAAACCATAGATAACGTTGTATCACCTTGTTGGATGGACCATTTATATATATATATGTTGGTGTTATCGTCTTTCTCATTCCCATGCGGCAATTCTCTGCACAAACCCAGCAGTATTGGTCCATTTCCCCTTCAAATCCCGCCATTGACTACTTGCATATTATATTGAAGAAACTGATATATATATATATGGTATTATGTAATAGCCATTATTCTCCCTACACAAATCACATGATAAATCTCCCAAGCCAAAGCTAAACTTCAGCGGCCTGGCGAAAACAAGAGAATGAAGCTAGGATCATGAGAATTCTTGGGTGCGTATAAAAGTGTGATGTAAATACATATATATGCCCATGTTCTAAACTTGTGGGGCTATCTTACATGAAGGTAAGTAAATGTAACTATCTTCTTACCCAATCTGAGGCAGACACGAAGTCTGGGGTCTCTCTAGCTACAAGATGGTGTACATCGTACTCTTGTTTTTTTTTTTTCTTTTTTGCCTTCTTTTGGGAAGTGAGTGAATTATGGTGTGTTATAGATAGATGCCAGCTTCGCGAGAGGGCCGACGGCGAGAGAGTTGACGTACGTGCATGGTTCTGTGGCGGCGGAATCGGTACGTTTGTCGTCGAAGCGATCGTTCTTGTCGGGTCCTCCCAGTATGGCTCCGGTGAGCTCGTTCGGGTTTGGTGTGTCGGGTTGTAACCATTTCATGAAGCTCGCCGGACACGACAACTCCTCGTTCGCAGACGTCATCGGCACCGAAGCTCCTCTGTGGTGGGCCTGCTTTGGCGGGTTGTTACCGAATCCTACCATGATAGATCTTCCTTCCGGGTTCTTCCCCAGAATGTAATCCATCTGCAATATAATAATAATAATAATAATATCCAAAACCAACAATCAATCAGTCTCTGTAATTTAGTTCACTGATGATGATGATGATAATTGAATCTTATAATTTTTCAACTGGGAGCTAGCTAGATTCATGAATTACTTGGCTTTTGGCGAAGTTGTAGAGGTCGGCAGCGGTGAATTTTTTAGTTCCACAAGTGATTGTTTGTTTGAATTCTTCCAGGATATCTCCGTAGAGGATGAATATCATTGCCGTGCCGGTCACATACTGCGTGTTGGCTCCATCCCTCAAGTGAATAACGCCACCTATATTAATTAAGTATATGTCACAATATTAACTGATTGATTGATTCATGCATAAAATTTAAGTGTTAGAGAGGGAGATCATTTATATTAACCAGGAGTTAATTTAATCTGACTGTAGGGGCTCTGGGGATGGACGGAGCATATGAAACTATCAGCTTGATATTTGAATGTATCCAATTTGGGTACTCCTTCGAACAGTAACTGACCAATATATATATGTAAAGGAATTAAGTTGGTTGGTTATGATAGGTGATTAAGTAATTAGAGAGTTTGAGATATAAGAATCCAAACCCTGGTGAGAATGACTTGAGCTCCAGCGTATTTAAGATCCCAGCTAAACTCATTCACATAAGCACTAATGGCTTCCTCTTGAATGTACTTCAAATACAATGGCTTCTTGGTTGCAACATACAACCATGTCGCTGCCCACAACAACTCATCCTGCGACCCCCGATCGACCACTTCATTGCATTAGAAACCGAGTTTGAAAGGTAATTAATTAAATGACGAAGCAAGTTAAGTAAATTGATTACATTGTAGCCAGAAAAAGAGCAGTAGAAGGGACATTCTCCGTCATAAGTTCCCTTGTGGGCTTTTGCCATGTTGAAAAGCTGCATGATATGGTAAAAAGTCGTCAATAAATTAATTCCATGCATGCATGATGCCTCCTCCTGTACGTAAGTACGTAGCTATATATATATATATATATCCAAAGTTAGTAGTTAATTACCGTAGTGTTTGAATATTTTGAATTAAATTACCAGTTTGGCCTTGTTGAGGAGCCTTCGAGCGTAAACACGATCCACACTCCTGAAGACAACTGAGGAAGAAGCAAATGCTGCTGCAGTTTCGGCTGCAATCTCTGTACCTGGCGTCCCATCACCAATCTGTAAAACTGTTCTTTTCGTCTTCATTTTTTCTGGCCGAACCCAACAATGGTGATCCTCCTCTGGATCCCCCACCTTCATCATCATCATCATCATCAAATATCATCATTCATCAGAAGCAATAAAAGACGCGCGCGCACGCGAAGGAGTAGATATATAGACTAGAAGCTTCATCATGATCACACCTGCACATATAATCGATCGCGTCGGGAAGCACACTTGAGAAGATAATCGGTGCCCCATTTAATGGCGTCACGAACGTTATTCATTTCCTTGGCAGCTTCAATCTCGTCCTTGAAATAAACTGCAGCCCACGAGAGCGTAGTGACTGTGAAAGCCAATGGGAAACCATACTTGACATTATCTCCTGCATCATAATATCCTCCAGAAAGGTCCACCTATCGTGCATATATATATATAATGCATAATAATTAGCTGATGAAACGGGATTATATGTATATAAGGGATTTGAGCTGCTGAAAGAATGAGACGCATTTGTCTATATTTGTCTGTGTACATTAGTGAGTTTTCCATCGTCAAGTCCTGAGTCTCCTCTCCAAGGCACTCTGTTATTGGGAGGTAGCTTGCCGGAGCGTTGTGCCTCCAGAAATACGAGGGACTTGGTGAGGGCTTCTTTGTAATTAAAATCGCCATTGACGACCACGTTTGAACATCCTTCAAACACAGCAAGCCATGTCAAGAATATGGCCAACGATGCTCTACGAATACCCATTAATTAAACCCCAGATCGAAGGAACCTTTCAATAGTAACCTAGTAAAACTCAATGTACAATAAGAAAGAATGAAGTTTTCGTAGAGAGGGAAGAAGGGTTTCCATTTGGGTGAGCATAATCTGTTGGTATAAAAGGAACTGAAAGGGATGATTGTGAGGTGGAGAAGAATGGCTTTAATTGGAGAATGAGATTTTTTGTTACAACCAATATTACCGAATACTATACATAAACATGAGCAACATGCGGTGGTAAAAGATCCGGCAACTGTAGCAGCCTGTGAGGGAGCTATATTTTTCCCGACTCCGAGGAGAACGAGGATATATACATAATACACCACACGTCGTCTCGATCTCTTGCCAGCATTTTACGTATTAGATTTAGATCTATAATCAGCAATTCAGCATCCAAATATATATGTATATAAATGCATCAACCGTCGTCGTCTTTCCTTTCTGTGTGTATTTCTATATGAAATGCAGCGAACAAGAATTGGATACGTATTTTTGCCATTTTAAGCTAATTAGTAAAACGCATAGAGGCTTCTAAAATTATACCCGCCGGTTAGTTAATGTTATGTACTTTTAATCTTGTGCTAGTGGGTTGAGTGTGGTTAGATAAAATAATTTCATCATGATAAAGAAAATGAAAAGACGTAATAAATAATAGCACGTAATAAAAGAAGAAGCCTGGGTACTGAAACAGATGTTGGTGTCACTACATATGAGGCAAAGAATTAGGATCGATTTTGCTGCGACCAGCAACATATCTGACGAAACAAAACATGTTCCTGCTGTGTCGGGCCCTAAATCCCCTCCCATTTTCTGTTGTTTTTCAAAAAAAGAATCTCAGTTATGTCACCCAAAATACAAATAATTAATCCTTAAAAATGCAAATAATTATTTTTCTTCCCCACGTAGAGTTTTTTTTCGTTAAAACAATTTAAATAAGGAGTTGAGTCATGCCTTATGTACTTACATATTACCCATTAATAAGGCTCCCGCTTCAGCAATGAAATTTGAACTCGTGAGTTTTGGGTTATAACTTATAAGTGAATCCTTACCAATATTTTTTTTTTGCTAAACCCTCTTTTTAGAGGCGATTATGTTTGAAACGTCTAACGCTAAAATGTGAACACCTCTTTTAATAAGAATTCAAACTTTAATTCACCACATTACCAGTGACTAATACCTTCCGCTACCTAGACTCGACCGGTTAGTAACCTTAACAATTGAATCACCTTGTGTTAGCTCCCCTCAGTTGAATTATGTCGACGGTAGCTCACCCTTGCTTGCTCTGTTAGCCCTACTACCCGGTTGGGTATGAGGATGATTATGCATCAGCTACCTCACGAGAGACTCTTTATTTATACACATTTGGAGTTGTGGGAATGATATAGCATCATTAGGACCCAGTGAGACTCTCTATTTATACACATTTGAGGTTGTGGGAATGATATAGCATCTTTAGGATCCAGTGAGGATATTTGGAGTTGTGAGAATGATATAGCAGCATCGAGTGGCTTCTATGAGTGAAGTGGGGACATTCCCGTAAATCACTTTACATTCATTCATGTTTCTTTCCCTTTCCCACACACGTTCCTTCCTTACCTTTTCAATGGGGACAACACTGAAGAACCTGAGGGTTTAGTCTTGAGGTAGATCAGCTAAATCACAAGGTGGGTAGAAAGGGTTCAAATCCGGGGAAGAGGCATCTAACATCTTGACCACAAACTCGGATACCTGGTGATCAAATTCGGAAAAGGAACCTGACACCGGGAAGCTCAAGAGGATATTGAAAAAAAAAACTAAAGACATGTTCTTTTTTTTTTTTTTGTGAACAACAAGCAAGTGGGCCTTTGACCCACACTCGGAACCCCCCCGGTATCCGGCGCCTTTTCCTGAGTCCCTGGCCTTCTTTCAACTGGATCAGGTAACCCGGGGCAACCGACTAATCCGGAACGAGGAATACACGTGGCGCACCCCTGTAAGGTGCTTTGCACCAAGGGTGGGTTACCTCTACCCCCGAGCGTTGCTCCCAGGGATCGAACACTCGACCCCTGGGGTGGTGACAGTCGCACTGACCACTGCACCACGACGCCCGTGGGTGAATAAAGACATGTTCTTGTAAAGCAAGCAAGTGAATAATTTGTACTCAATCATGAAATTGCAGACACAAAGCAATTCTTTAAATCAACAGGGCGTCACATGTAATTAGGACCAAAAAATAAGAGAGGAATAAAACCATTAACAGGCATGGAATATGAAATACATCATTAGCGGGTTTCGATCGAAAGATAATCACAATTCACAAATCATGGTATGGTTTCTAATAAGCTTCAGTTCGACATATTTGACCTTCAGATATACCCCCATTCAACAACATTTTAAAAATCAACAAATTGGATTAAATATTTAGTATACCTCTCCCCTAATGTACCCAAAATCTCACGACCTCTTCCACCTTAAGGATTGCTTCATCCCCTTCATATGTTGTTTCTCGGTCATAATAGCCCCGCTTCAAACAGATTCCTCCGCCTCAATGACTCATCCACAAGCTTGAAAGTCTTTTTCACAAGCTTCTGATCCAGGGCGGTGGTACGATATATCTTGAAGACACGATCCACACGATCAGGTGCTGTGCTCTGAAAATACAATTCCTCGAATTTTTTCTTCACAAATCTGAAACCATAGTTTATTATCTTTAGTTCTATAACGATGAAATCATGAAACATCAGGCATTATTGCTTCCTCTTCTCTCTAAATTTCTTAAAGTTACTTCAACATATAATAGACCTCAGGCTTTCACCATCAACACAAAGTACAAAATTTAAGAGAAATATGACATCTAGAGTCTTGGAGCTTTCAATAGCGAGAGTCAACTATTTCCTTTTAATTGACATCACTTGGAAATAAAAAAGGGTGCTTACTCGTATGCATGCTCGATCTCTTGTTTACCAGAGGAAACTGACTGGTAATCTTTGAACCATTCGCATACATTCAGTGGAACCTGCATAATGCAAGACTAGAATCAGTACACAGAAATGATTATCGCTTCAGCCAATGGCAGTGTACTGTGTTCAGACTAGTCTTACTTTTAGGATCTTCTTCTCGAATATGTCAAACTTGTTTAAAAATAACATGAAGGAT
>JANTPZ010103881.1:0-19446 GCA_025593235.1 Vachellia pachyceras
GGATCTTATACACATCTATGGCATCCTTGCTGATTTTGTAAACGTTGAACCTTTGCAATAATAATTTTGCAACCTCCTGGTTTCTTGTGAATATTATTATGCAATGATTGCCGTGATCTGTTCAATGTATTGCTTGTGGCGTTGAAACTCTCTAGGTGTGGATGATGAGTTAAACCACCCCATGGAACCTTTGGGATACCATGCATGTGGCCAGGTGCACCCATTAGCGGCTTGATATTTTCGGATATATATTGACGTGCTCTAAGTTATGATGAGTACGGACAGGCGTAGGCCTGCTCCAAGTTGTTTTTGTGATCACGTTATGATATGATATTGTACAGATCAGTAGCAGGTGATCATTTTGATCAAGACCAAAAAAAATCATCATTTGTCAGATAGCCTTAGGCATTTTGATTAAGGCATCATGATAAATGCTGCGTTGCATGTTTATTTTTCGCATTTTATATGAATGATTTCTGGCTACTACTGAGATTCGTTCGAACCTCATTCCTTACCTATAAATAAGTTATCTAGCCGGGCAATTCCAAAGGCAAGGAGAAAGTCGAACACAAGGACTGAAGATAAGCAGTTTGTGGAGCTATTCCTGTGTTAATCATAGTGGAGACTACTTAAGTTATGGGATGTAATATATAACACTAGAATACGTTTCATTTTTCTGTATTATAATCAATTTGTGGAGCTATTCCGAAGGGACTCCTTTTTTCTTTTTTGGAACCTTTCAAATAATCATTTTATTGGCTAATTAAATTCCTCAGAGTATTGGCATTATGGAATCATTAAAGACTCTAGATCTTTCAGGTGAAATACAACCAAGCATATCCAAATTGAGCTTTTTAAGCATGCTGAACTTGTCTTACAATAAATTTGATGGGAAAAATACCAACGGCTACCCAAGTACAAACCTTTGAAGAGTTTTGTTGGCAATGATTTACGTGGTCCTCCACTCAAACATTTGTTCATAAAATAGCTTCAACAACAAAGATAACAAAGAAGTTGATCATGTGAATAGAAGCAATTGGTTCTTTGTGAGCATGAGATTTGGATTTATTGTGGGATTTTGGATAGCGGTGAGGTATGCTTATTTCCAATTCATGGATAGGATTCGGCATAAATTGCATCCTCGTTGCAAGTACTGAAAAGAAACCAAGACCAAATCTGGATTTGGAAGGTTATTGTTTTTAGAAAATGAGTGATTTATTCTCTCTCTTGTAATCCTATTATGCTTTTCTATGATGAGGCAATGGAAGAACAAACTACTTGTAAAATGTTGTTTAGTTCAACTTTGAATATCACGTCATTGCATGATATATTTAATGTGATGAAGTTGTTTTTCTTTCAGTAGATGTATTAAGGATTAATCTAAGCATGCAGCATATAACTATAACCTAATTAAGACACATGCCGATTCGATCATCGCGGTTGAAGATCAAGACAAATATCCAACATCCATACATATACTCTCGCTGGTATTTCTTACAAGAGTTTGAAATTAGAATTACCTTGATCCTTTATATAAGAACCTACTTAGGGTTATCTGAGCACTTCTTAAAATAGCATTAAAATTTTCAATTTAAGAATCTACATGTTCAAGAAAATATATAAGATATATTATGAATCAAGCTACCTCCTCCCAAGAAAAAGGTACAAATATTAGGAAATGGATGCTAAAAAGGAATACCCTGGCTAAAGTTAGAATCATTTTGAAGTTCCTTCCCAACTTTTCAGTTCTATGGTTATACAAGTTTATATTCACCAATTACACCAAGAATTCGAAGGTACAGTTCTGTAATTTCAAACACATGCATTTTGCGATTTTTATACATGAATCAACCACGTAATAATGTGTTATTATTAATATTTAATTTCATAGTTGTATATAAATTAATATATTGTCACGATACAAGGCATAAAACTTGGGTTTGGGATTAAAGGGAAAGAGGGGAGAAAGAGAGGGAAAACGGAGGAGAGTAAATCAATTCAATGTATATTCCAAATCATCACAAAAAGCTACAAAAAATTCAAAGGGGTCTTAATGTTGGAATTTAAATGGTAGACCCTTGAAATATTTGATATAAAGCTTGAATAAAGAAGGAGGAACTTTAGTGCAAGAAAATTTTTATTTGAAATCAAAGAGATGAAATACACTAACTTTTGTATTTCTCTCACATACTCAAATTCCTCACTTACACACACTTTACTTTATTCTCTCAACTTACTCAATTCACCTCATACTCACCCACACACAACATTTATAGTGTCTTTGACCTTTTTAATGAACGGTGAAGGTCAATTTGATCTTACGACTTACATTTTGCATCTAAAAAATTCCATACAAGCTTAGAAATATCATACACATTCTAGATTTTTCTACATTATTCTAGAATGGACTAGTCTCCATAAGCTTCCACAACCTTCCAGATGCTTCCATAACATTTCGGAATCTTCCAGAGACTTTCACAACATTTCAGAACCTTCTACAACATTTTGTAATCTTTCATGATATTCCAGAACATTCGGGGGAGAGAGAATTGTTGGTTATTTAATACTGTATATATAGCCAACACGACTAATTCTTTGTGAGTAAAACTTCTGGAAAGAATTTTCAAGTTGCAGAGCTTTCTAATATTAGAGATTGGAAGTTTCCTCTCTAGATAATTATCAAACAAAGCAAGATGATCAAGAGAAATCAAGTTTCTGATGTATTGAGAAATATTGCTAGCCATGTGACAAAAGCTATACAACCATTAGGGAGTAGAATAGTCAAACAAATTTTCAAATAAATTAAAAGTGGAGTTAAGCTTTGTATACCCTCAAAGATTGATCCGAGAAAATTATTATTTGATAAACCCAAATATTCAATTGGAATATCCAATTTGGAACTAGTGAAGAATCGATGAAGTAAAAATTAGATAGGTCAAGGATGGCTAGATATGAATTGGTAAACAAAGCAGAGGAAATGGATGAGTTCGTGATAGTAAAAGATGTTTTTTATGATAAACAAAAATGGTGTTACATAATGTCTGTTGCGTATAACTATAAAACAAAGGGGGGGGGGGGAAGTTATACCAAAACGAAGAAAAAAAATAGAGAATAGTCACAAAGAGAATCAAAATAAAGGTTGGCAGCTAGCCCTTTTTTTATTTTAAAGATAAAACATTTCATCTTTTTTAATAGAAATAGATTGATGTTTCAATAGCTTTAAATATTGATTCAAACATTATTCTTTCATCTTAAATGCAGGCTTACCTTGAAGATTATTGATTATGTATTATTTTTTTGTAATGTAGGCATTGTTGATTATGCTTTTCTTTAGAAATGTATTATCTTTTTCTTTCAAATGATTAAATGAATTTGGTAAATTTTATATAAATTTGTTGTCTTATATTTTAAAAAACTTCACCAAAAAATAAAAATAAAATAATTTTTTTTAAAAAAAATATGGCAAGTTGGCAGCTACCATATCGGGCTCGGTATGGTTGGGCCAAACAAGCCAAATCCGTTTGATCCGTGGGTTGAGGCAGGTTGGAACACAATCCACGGGCTAGCCTGTATTACCTGGCCCTCACCAAGTCTTTTTCATCGTATACTTTTAGCTATTTCTATAATTCGTGAAAGATTCAATGTAATAAATACAATAAATTTAATCGTAGTTATTCTATTTGCTTGAAGTTTGACAGGTTTGATCTCTCTCTATATACACCACATTATATCCCATGATTAAATTTAACAATTTGATTTATTGGTTAGAAGTAATTTTAGTTACATTAAATGGTAAGGTATAATTATAATTTACACTTTGTAATATAGAATATTTCAGTAACATAATTGGGTATATCACTATTAAAAATTACCCTTCATAATATATAGAACGCATCTTTCATAATATAACACAGTAAATTACAAATATTTTATTTTTTATTTTTTAAATATGCAATATGACTAATATATAAATACAAAAAAGTTAATATACTATTCCAAAAGGTTGTATCAAACAATTATCACTTTATGGCCACGGGCCCGCCTTTTTAGGCCCCTATATATTTTTTTCTTTTTTAAAATTAGTTATATGCTAATAATAAAATTAGTTATACTAATTAGATTTCATAAGAATATCTTGTACTAAGAATAGTAAAAATTAAAATTATATAGTAGATATTTCTTATTTTATAAGTATTCTTACCAATTTTGTGTTTTTGACTTATTTTCTTGTGATTGTTTTGCAATATCTATGTGTTAAATTAAGGCTTTCGTTGTTATAATTTAGAAAAAAACTTAAAAATACAAGTTGTTAAAATTGCTTCGACCCTGAGCTTTATGCTTGTCATTGGGCCTTAAAAAATAATTGTTTTCCTTTAGCTGGGTCTTAAATGGGCTTCCACCTTTTACCCGCATACTCTCAGGTCAGACTTTAAGAAACGATAATTTTTCTTATTCTTTTTTTTTTCGATTACAAAGAAAGATCAAAACTACATGAAATGTCCTAAATCCCTATCCAGCGCCGAACGAAGAAAAGCCCGAGGGCTCGAGAAAAATATAGGCCCCTTCATCCCATTTAGAGCCTGCCGCTGTATCCGCCACCTGGTTCACCTCCCTGGGACACCACTGCACAGACGCATCCCACTCACGATCCAGAAGGCTACGAATCTCCTTAAAAAGCTCTGCGTGGACATGATCTTCATTGGCTCACATAGCCAAGGTCTCCACAAGCTCCTGGCTGTCCGTATCCACCACTATTCTCTTCCAGCCAATGTCCCATGCCCTCTTGAGACTCCACAACACTGCCAAAACTTCTGCGAAGAAGCTATCACTTGGCCCCAGATTACACAAAAAACCCACCAAGGCATGCCCGTTGTAATCGCGAGCTACTCCGCCGCATGCCACATTCATACCGTCTCTCAGACTTGCACCATCCACATTCCATTTCACAGTCCCCATATATGGCGCCTTCCACCTTAAGGTTCATTCCCCTGTTGTACTGTCCACCCGCAATGGATCGCTCACCCATCAAATCACAGCCTGAGTTTTGGCTATCACCTGGAGGTACCCAATCGCATGCCCTTGGAAAACCCCTACATTTCTTTTTTTTGGTAAAAAACCCCTACATTTCTATTTAGCCATAAGTGCCGACATAAGATTGCAAACCACACCGGCCAGCAAGCACCTAGAACTTGAACGTCCTGTTTAATGTTCCAGGATAACCACTCATCCATCTCTGAAATTGAGAAAAAATGGTTGCATAATTGAGGCGGAACCAATAGCCGCCAACAGTCTGCAGCCACCTTACACTCTCTTAGAACATGGAGCGTGTTTTCCCTTCCTGCCCCACATGCAGCACATGTCTCTGAACCTTACATATGTCTGGCCACTCTATTTGCATTAGTCAGCAGGCTACCTTTAGCACAAAGCCACAAGAAGTTTTTGACATGCTGGGGAACACCAAGCTTCCATATGCACCGCTAAAAGGCTCTCTGCTGAGGCTGAGGATCATGCCATAATGAGTTATAAGCTGACTTCACTGTAAAGGCACCATTAGTTGTCCATTTCCAAATGGGCCTATCTTCTCATCTCCCATTCGGGGGGAGTCTGATCCAATACGTTGAGTATTGAACTAGGTAAGAATTGAGCAATCTTTTCCCATCACCATTCCCCGGAACCTACCACATACTCCACTACGCACTCCGTTTGCATGGATAGGTCTATAGGGCACGTTACATACTGCTTTAGAGGTCTTAGTCCTGGCACCCAAAAATCCTCCCAAAATTTTGGCTTCCTCCCATCCCCCAACTTCCACCCAACTCCCTTGAAAACTTGCTCCCATACCTCCTTGACTCCCTTCACACCTAAGAGCCCCTCTTTCGCATCGTAATTTTGGGCAGAACATCCGTTTCGCATTTATACTTCTCATGGATGAACTTAACCCACAAGGCATCCTCCTATCAATCGGCCCCATCCTACCTTCATCATGAAGGCTTTATTCTGCTTCCGAGCTGTTCTAAGGCCTAAACCCCTTCATCCTTACTATGACATACTTCATCCCATGCCACTAGGTGCTCCTTCCTACTATTGGTAGAGCTTCCCCACAGAAATCTTCTATTTTTCTTGTAATCTCATTGCATATAGATGTTGGTAAGATGGTGGACTACATGGTATAAACAGGAATTGTGGATGACACTGACATGATAAGGGTTTGTCTCGCTGTGAGAGACAAGATGTGCGTCTTCCAGTTAGCAAGACGGTTCTCTATTTTGTTTAGAATGTCCTGGTACGTTGACACCCGATTATGCAACATTGGAACCCCTAGATACTTGCCCAGGTTTGCAATCGGAGCAAAGCCCAAAAACTCACTAATCAAGCGACGCCGAGCCTGGTTAATATTCTCTGAGAAGAAGATACAGGACTTTGGTTGACTCACCTTCTCTCCCGATACGAGACAAAAATCATCCAAACAGGCTTTAACCACCCCCGCCTGATCAGCGATGGCCTCTGCAAAGAGGATGAGGTCGTCAGCAAAGAAAAGGTAGGAAATACATGTACCTTTTTTAGAAAGCCGAAATGGAAGCCAGTTTCCTTTAGCCACCTCTTATTGTAAAAGGTGGGCCAATTTCTCCATTACCAATACAAATAAGAAAGGTGATAAGGGATCTCCTTGCTTAAGGCCATGTCTCAGGTTGTACATAGTACCATTACTCCCGTTCGATATAACTTGCATAGAATGAATGATTTCCTGAGCCAGAATGACATTATCGGTACCCTATCTGCCTGGGACAAAATTGCACTGATTGGGGGCTACAATAATCGGCATCACCTTCTTAAGTCGGTTAGTAAGGATCTTGGTGATGACTTTATAAATCACATTACATAAACTGATTGGCCTTAAGTCACTAAAGTGTTGTGGAACATCCACCTTAGGAATTAAAACAATGTTCGTCCCATTGATCTTGCTTATCTCATGTGGAGACTCAAAAAACATTTGCACTATATGCACCACTGACACCCCCACTGTCTCCCATTAACTCTGGAAGATTAAAGAATTAAGACCATCCGGACCCGGTGCTTTTAAAGGCCTCATACAAAAACTCGCTTGCTTTATTTACTTAATGTCAACTCTGCACTCAAACTCCCTTAACTGTGAAACCCCTAGCTCGAGGTACGGTCCCCCAAAGTTGATTTCATTGCTGTACATTGTGTCTGCACTGTAAAGCTGTTGAAAGAATGTCGTTCCTTCACACTGTAATTCCTGCTGATCATAAGACCAAACACCATCAGCCCTCCTAAGGGCCTTAATAGTCTTCCGACGTTGCCTAATCTTCGTGATCGTATGAAAGTACTGAGTATACTTATCCCCATTCTTATACCATTAGCACCTCGACTGTTGGAGCCACATAATCTCTTCTTGCACCAGTATCTTTTCCAGTTCCTCCCACATATTGTTTAACCTTGATATCTGGCTTGTTGTGTGATGACTACGACTGTTCTCTATTTCCAATTGAGACAATAAGAACTTCTTTCTCTTTAGTATATTTTCAAACACCGAGACATTCCACTCCTTCACATCCTTAGTAAACATCTTCACATTCCCTTCCCAGTCCCCCTTACTCCGCCATGCATTTTCAACCAGAGAATTGAAATCCTCGTGCATCACCCACGGGGTAAAGAACCTGAAAGGGCAAACCGTCAACTTTGTCGTAGTTACATTCCTGAAACTCAAAAGTAGGGGATTATGATCAGATTTATGCTTAGGGAGATGAATGACCTTGGCCGATTTAAAGAACGAAATCCAATCAGGATCAGCGAGGAAATGATCTAGCCTACTATAAGATTTACCCCGACTCCATGTGAACGTGGGCCCTTGAAAGGCAACCTCACTTATAGCATTGTTGCCGACCCAATTAATGAAGTATTTGTCTGGCCCCACCTGTTGACATGTTCCTGAACATCACTCCCCATTTCTTAGAGTAGCATTTAAATCACCTCCTACACACCAGCGTTGAACACTATGACTCTTGATAATCTCGAGTTCTCGCCAAAGAGTTCTACGTAACATTTTGTTCATATGTCCGTAGACTATTGAGAGATCCCAAGCATATGGTTTTCCTCTATTAAATGTTCCGTGCAATACCAGAGTCAAATGGTTGCTAACCTCGAAATCCATATCTAAGTCCTAAAAGCACCATATCCCTCTACTGAAACCATTTGTCTCCACTACCTCTACTTTCTGGAAACCTAAATGGCGAGCAAGCACCCGTGCTCGGTCCCCTCCCTCACGTAGTTCAAGGATTGCAAGAAGCCCAATGTTATGAGTCTTTTTTAACTCTAACATGAGTCTCACAAAAGCCCTACCAATTCCACGAGCGTTCCAAACCAGTACGTTCTTATCCATAAAACAAACGCAGAAAAAAGGGGACAGACAAGCTCAACACCAGTCCTGATGAATACCAATTGCCATGCTCCCTAACCCTAGCTACCCTACATCCTGCTGATATTCTGATAAAGTATTGGAATGGACTATGGGGAAATAGCACTCTTTAGCACCTGGGTCTAGCGGCTCGCTGTCCTCCTTTATAGCGTCCTTGCCTGTAACCACGTGCTGGATGCTTTGATTGCTGCGAATGATATGGCCTTTGCTGTGTCCTCGTTTCCCTTGTTAGATTCCATATTCTCCATAGCAGCAGGTAATTCTTGGTCTACATCCATGGTTACTCGTTTTTCCAGCCCAAACATGTGTCTGGCCTGTATAGGAAAGACAACATCACTCTTTTAATTAATCTCATGGGCCTCTACAGCTACCAGATTTTTTTCTTTCTGACCTATGAGCCTCGTGCTGATGTCACTTTATCTCCCTTGTGACACCTCTTTTGACTTATTCCCCTTCCTAACAAAACACAACAGTTTCCGATATCTTTGGTCTCCCCTACCTTCTTCCCCCAGAGCAATCCCCTCTTCCAATGGCCTCATGCCATGTGTTGTAACCTCATCGCCATGCAATCACATGATCTTCTCTTGCAATCCCTTATCTTCTTTATTTTCCAGCACCACAAAGCATGATTCTCACCCCCATTTGTAACAGACTTTCGAGATTTGTGGCGTTGAGCACCCTCCTCCCGTCTCACTCCTTGTAGCTTCCTGGGCCTCCATGGTCACTACACCAACATCCACTCCGTGTAATGCACGTTTGCCGCTGCCGACCCACCATATAACGTCTTGTTCTCGTCTTCTTCTGAGTGCTTATTGGACACACTTCTTCCATTCGGCCCTCCCTCTTTCGTTACGCTGCCAGCAACACTGTGTGAACCTCTAGTGTTAATCTGCTTATATGAATGGTCACAGTCATGACCATATCGGCCGCAACTGAAGCATAACAAGTGGATGCCCTCGTGCTATATTATTTGTTCTTCACCATTAATATAGATGATCGGTGGCAACGGTGTGCTCAAATCCAATTCGATACATAGCCGCGTGAACCGCCCTTTCTTCCTATGTAGCGTTGTCATATCAACCTTCAGAACTCTGCTGATTTGTGAACCCAGGACATAAAGAATCCCTTTATCATAATAGTCCAGCGGAAATTTTGTGAATGAACCCAAGCAACAACCTTTGTAATAATCTCCTCATATGGCTTAAAGTTCATTCTCCATGGTTGCACCGCTAAATAGTGATCAAAAATGAGCCGTGGCCCTCCAGTAAGTGCCATATCGTAGTCTCTAACATCCGAAAGTTGTACTACGAAGAACCCTGATCCCACATTAATCGTCTCAACTTCTCCCACTCTTGCCCAAAGTTGCTGCACCTTTCTCTCCAAATACTTTGGGTCAATCATGGGTCCCAAAAGTTTTACAATCAGGGCGTTCTCCCATCGTTTGTCCAGATAAGCGCATTCCACCGGCGGAATCAGAACATTTGGACCTTTTAGGGTTCTCACAACTTGGACTCCATCCTTCCACCTTCCATCACTCCACCAGTCCTCCTCCTCTTCTATGGTCTTCTGCTCCGTCGTTACCGCCTCCTTGAACGATTTCCACCTATGCCCCATCAGACCCCCGCTCAAGGTGTCCTTCGTCGATGCTCCTATGACATCCAGAGCACCATCATCACTCATCCAATCCTCCATCCTCGGCACCCTCGACATGTCCTTCTTGTTATGGCTATCGTCCTCCCCGTAGCTTCTTTCTACTCCTCGTCAAACCGTCCTTCTCCTCCGGCGATGACACCGAGTTCCTTTGCTCACTGCTCCTCTCTCGTTCTCTTGCTCTTTTGCTATTGTCCACCTGTTAAGAGTAGGTTATATTCTTAGCGCTACTTTCACCCATTTCAAAACCCTAAATTTGGTTCAAGATGACAATAAGGAATCATTATTTGCCTTGTGGGGCTGGCACACATGATTACATATGCTAATGAAAGAGGAACATGATTTCACAAGATGAACGTAGAAAATATGAATTTGAAAAAAGTACGCAAAAATTTTGGTTCAAAGAAACAAGGAACAAAAAAATTAAACGAGATAATGAAACAATCAGGATACATGTTTAAGGATTAATGGGTCAATCGATGTATAATTGGTGGTTGGATTGGCCATATTAAAATATTATAATTTATTATGAGCAATTAAAATATATATTAATTTATTTTTAAACTTCCATAGATAAAAATGAAGATCTTTTGGGAAAAAATCTTTAAGAGCTATTAATAGTAGTTATGACGCTTATACTTATGCAATGATATCTTATTTTCTATAATAATGATATCCTTTCAAATAATTTCTTTTATCACCTTTTTTCTTACATTTGCTCTTTTTTAACCTACTTTTATCTTCATCTTGATCTTCAACATTTCATGTTCCCTTCAAAAATAGCACAAGATAGTAGTTAGAACAATAAGAAAAAGTATTGTGACAAAAAAAAATAAATAAATAAATGTGATCATTCTAACCAGTTGAACCATCTATTTTTCAAGTTCCAATCATTCACGATCTAATGGTTGAACTAAACCATATCACTGACCAGTTACCATCTCAACCGGTTGAACTGATCGATCCAGTCTCCTTTGTTGTTAACTATAGAGAAATCAAGAGAACTATTTTGTTGGTGGAAAAATTAGGATTTATGAAGATAAACCCATAACTTGCAAGATTTGTTGTTTTATGGAGTGATTCTTTTAGTAACATTAAATAGTAAGTTATAATTAAAAATTACTATTAAACATTACGCTTTATAATATAGAGTTGCAACTTTCATAATATGAAATAGTAAATTATGAATAATTTATGTAATATTTTTTAAATATGCAATATGAATATAAAAATATAAAAAAGTAATATGAAGATTCTTATCCTTTGTTTTCTTTTGGCCGATAGTGTCCACTGAGATGACTTTGCCTCTAAATGGGTCTACCATTTTTCTTTTTCCTTTTCTTTTTTTCCTTTTGCTTTCTACTATTCTAGAGAATGGCAAATTGTAGGACCCAAGATGAATAAGATACCATTGAGGATGTACATGTGTTGATTAGTATCATATTCTAATTGGGAGAACATGTTTTGGTAGATTACTCAGCTATATCCTCACATTGAAAGACAGATCCCATTGAGGTTATATTTAGCACTACTAAACAGAGCAGAGAATTGTCAAAAGTGTAATACTACATTCGATCCTTAATATAAGATGTGATTAACTTTTTTGGGAAGACAAAGAAGATAAATCAATTATTCAATAATAGCATATATTCTGAAGCACTCATATGTATATTGTTAGCTTGTATATCATTCTATAAGTTAAATAAATTAGTTTTAAAAAGAAATAATAAATATACTGGTTAATTAATTTGTTTAATCTCCCTAAAAAGATCAAATGACTTTGATATTAGGGAAAGAGAGGGAAATATAATAGGAAAAGGGTTGAGATGTTATCCAGAAAGAGAAAAGGGGAGGCAGGATTCCATTGGGTGGGAGAGGCCTGCTTCACTTCATCCCAATCCATACTCTCAATATCTTTCCTCTTCGTTTTCATTATATTCCAATATTATGTTGAGAGATGTAAGCTCCAAATTACTATAATGATATTTGAGAGAAAATGTTTGACTTCAGTATGGCTGCGAGCTTCGATATTCACTACCAAAAAATTACTTATTCCTACATATTTTCCTGCTGATTTTGGCTAAAATCTATTTATTTTCCACAGGTATAATGCAATACTGAGTGCAGGTATTATGTTATCAGTTACATGTATAGTATCATTTAGAGCGAATTGACTAGAGATTTAGAAGAGGTAATATGTAATTTATCAAATATTGATGAGTTAATCATTTAGTTTGATGAATTTGAATTGTTTTAATAATTGTTTTTAAATTTGTAGATTTTTTATAATGACGATACTTACTCGGCTTGTGACATTGATTTTATTAGAGATTTGTTGGCTAGACGTCTCATTAACTTGTAAATAATCCTTATTTCTTCAAGGTCAATATATAGTTCTAACTCTTTATATCAACTTTTATAGGGTTAATTAGATTGATGAATTGCGTTTCTTTGCCACAAATGTATGATGATCTTTGCTCAGTAAATGACAATGACTTTTATGTTTCGCTGCTACAAAGACTTAGCTTAGGTAGATATATACGTCTAACTCTTGATGAATTTTATGTTTATCCACCACAATGACTTTTACTTTTAACCCTGATATGTGTTTATTATGTCTGAACTTGATCTGGTGTATAAAATAGAACTGTAAACTGAATCAGGTGTAGTTAAGGGGTTAATAAAATTGCACAAATTTTTTTAAAAAAAATATACATACGGCGCCCTATATAGTGTTATAGGACACTGTAGATTACAACCTACGGTGCCCTACATCTCTATATAGGGCGTCGTAGGGTTACCAGACGGTGCCCTACATTTCTATATAGGGCATCGTATGGTCTACCATACGGCGCCCTATATAGAGATGTATGGCGCTATAGGTCTATCATACGGTGCCTCTTACAATATAGGGCGACGTAAGCCCTAATTTTCTACTCCTTCACATATACACCCCCCGAGAAAGGGTGCTAATTAGGTTAAAAATAGAGTGTAAAAATTACCTTTTGTAGTAGTGACATTTACCTCGTAAATGGTAAAAGTACTTCACCGCTTTACCAAATGGACCTGATAGCTCTTTTTTCAAGAATTTTGTGTCCATCATCAAAATAGAAAATTTCTCAGCAAAAACATCTTTGATTGATGTTGTCATGGATGGTTCGTGTAATATTATTGTGTTCATTTTTGTTCTTACCTTATCAAATGTTGATTTATATGTTTACAAAGAATCCTCTCCGGTTCAATGCATTCCAAATGAGCGAGATGCCTTACTTAAGATGAAGTTTCATCTCTCTGATCTTTCAAATAGACTTGGCTCTTGGTCTCCTCATACAAATTAAATTGCTGCAACTGGGCTTTAGTTGTTTGCCACACAACATTACAGGTCAGGTTCATGAGCTTCACCACACAACTCCACCTCTTTCTAAGTTTGATGGCAAGACTACATATGTGACATTAGTGTTTGGTGGTGAGGTACATCCTTCTTTGCTTGACTTGAAGTATTTTAATTATTTGTATTTAAGCGATAATGATTTTGGAGATATACAACAAGCTTGACATATCTTTACTTATCTGATATTGGGTTTGGGATAGTGATAAGCGATAATTAATTTAATGGAATCATTCCTCATCAAATTGGAAATCTCTCCAATTTGCACTATCTTGGCCTTGGGATTTAATATTTAAAAGGAAACATCCCATGTCTAATTAGTAACCTCTCAAATCTAATCAATCTTTATCTTCGAAATGGATTGTTATCAACATCTGTTGATGATCTTCGATCTATTTCGACTCTTTGTTCTTTGCAATATCTTAAGATAGTAGTTAGAAGAATAAGAAAAATGCATTGTAATAAACAAAAATAAATAAATAATTTTGACTTTTGTTGACAGTTGTACCATCTATTTTCCAGGTTCCAATCGGTTCACGATCTAATGGTTGAACTAGATCATACCACTGACTGGTTACCAACTCAACCGGTTGAACCAATCGAATGGTTCCCTTTTGTTGTTCACTACAAAAAAATCAAGAGAACCATTTTTTCGGTGGAAAAATTAGGATTTATGAAGATAAAACCATAACTCGAAAGATTTGTTGTTTTATGGAGTGAATATTCAGAGTTAACAGATGACTCTGAATATTCTTCCATACACGTGTAAACTACATATAATTAAATTGTTATTTAACTATATTTTTATGAATTATGGAATGCATGTATTGAAATGCTCCAATATGTATTAAATAAAAATTAGGATGTTTCATGATAAGCTGTCACTCGATGTACAGTGGATGGCACTTGTCAGGGCCCCTCTATCCGTATTTTTATTTGGCCAGGATTGCATTGGAGATGTGGGACATGCGACACCTCCTTGGTTTTGTTCTTTTAAGGAGGGGAGCCACAGTCCAGACTTGAGCTCTACATGAAGTTAGTGAGTTTGAAACAATCCAATCAATTTGATAAGTTATTATTGGACTATTAGTAGCCTATGATTCCGGTCAGCAGAATGAGGATTGACGTTGTTATAAGGAAGGTTGCATATTCATGATTGTACATTTATTTGTGATGAAAATAGTGATTTATACAATTATGAATTAATGTGAAATTGTTTAGATGATGATCGTTATATATGCAAATATATATGTAACCAATTCTTTATTTTATAATAATATAATGTCTACTTGCATATGGTAAAAATTTTCAGTAGTTACTTATATGTGAAGTCCCATCCCGTTATATTAACACTTTCACGTGATGTTCTAGTAGGAATTAATGGAAGGAACATATGGAGTGAGCCTTGACGGCCATCTTGTGCTCTTAGGCACATACTATAGTTTAAATTGTCATTGCTCTAAAACTTACGTATATTATTCTTATTTATTCTAATATTTTTGGAGGATTTAGCTTGATACTAGTTATGTGTATTTTGAAAATCCTCATTATCTATTTGTGGGACAATTTTGTTAAGATGGTAAAAAAATGTGGGGTGTTACATTAAATGTTAAGTTATAATTAAAAATTTACCATTAAAAATTGAAGTTTATAATATAGAGTTGTAACTTTCATGGCATGGAACATTAAATTATGAATAATTTATTTATTTTATTAAACATGCAATATGAATATATAAATATTAAAACATAATACAATGATCCTTATCCTTTGTTTTCTTTTCGCAGATAACGTCGACTAACATAATGGGTCTGCAGCTTTTTTGTCTTTCCTGCGGAATGGCAGATTGTGGGACCCAAGATGGATAAGACAATGGCATTTCATGTGGCAACAGGCACTGTGAATCAGAGCTTGTTTAGATGTATTGTTGAAAAAGTATGAGAGAGAAAACTTAGGTTTCAAACTGAGGTTTTGTAACCAAAATAGCTTTTTGGAAAAAAATTTGTTTGGACAAAACCTAGGTTTTGAAACCAAACCTAGATTCTAGAAGCTGTTTCTAAACGGAGATCTCATAACCTAGCTCTGATACCATTTTCTTCGGATTGAACCTAGGAACATCATATCTTAAGTCTTTTGTATTGAGATCTCCGTATATGGACTTGGAACCAGGAGAATTCGAGCAACTATAGGTCAAACGGCTTAAAATGACAAATAAAACAAGCCTCAAGACCTACCAGCTCATTCGCTCCCAAAAGCTTTCCAGCGTCTTGCTCATATACAGGCTCGTATTGTCAGAGTTAACATATGGTATTCAAACGTTCAATCCAAGGATCGATATAGTACAAGAGTCTCTTAGTTTGGAAAGTGAGTAATAGGATTATATAGACTTAGTTTTCCCCGCCCCTAAATATAGATAAATAAAGGGAAAGAAATTTAAAAAAGAAAAGGGGTTAGGTTAAGCTTTCTTATATTTTTCTTTTTTTTATTTTAGATGCTATTATTTTGATTTCTCCATTGTATTCTTTTTTCAACATTAATATTGACAACAATGTATCAAACAAATATAATCCGATCGGGAATAAATGGATCCATTTATTCCCGTTCCATAGGATTTTTTTGACTTCATCAAATAAATGGGTTCGTTGGATTTTCTGTGATCGAAAGAAGAAAAGAAGTTCTTTTTTTAATTAAAGAAATACTTTTTGCTTTTATTCCACACACTTGAAGCTTTGTACAAAGGATTATACAAAGAGAGAGAGGAGAAATTTGCAAGTAAGAGCCTTGTTGCAAACCGGTGTGTCCTCTCCTGAGTTCCTAAGTCCCCTTTTATATTATTAAGGGTCTAAAAGGACAAAAGACTCTATAAATGCTAGCTTTGTAGTCTTTTTGACAAATTTACATATCTTATCTCCTTATAAGTCAAAGAGACTATTAAAGTCTACTAAAGTCTATAAACCTATAAAATAAAATAATTATTACAAGTCAACAAGTTCTGACAATTTTATTTCTTTAGTAACACATGTCATTTGCTCTTCCTTGGGCCAATTCTGACAATTGCAACAGTTGTTCTTTATATTTGGTTATCTTATCCTTCTGCAGATTGCATTTTTTACTGCTGGAGATGCTTGATAATTACTGTCGGCAATGAATTTTTTATACCATCATTTCAATTTGTCTGCACCTTTTGAAGTTCTACCAGGAGCATAATTTGCGAAATATTCATCTGTATGATATATCTATTGAGAATCTTTTCCATAGAAAGATTTTTCATGTTCTTCAATTATTGTCATGAATCCATTGGCTCTTTTGTCAGGTATAGCCTTGACAGTATCTTCAATAAATTCTTTAACTTCAGGTGTCGGCAATAAAGGTTGTCTAGTAAGGCCAAATTTTATGAGAGTATAAGTTGGCATATACTGATCCTACCAAAATTCAAAGAATAGTAGAATAAAATCTCATAAATATTTGTCTTCTAGATACTACTGATCTATAGGCCACAGCTGCTAATTTTATTGGTTCAGGTAGACATGTAAGCTTAGTAAATCTTCTCCAGGATAAATTTGTTGGATGAGTTCGTAATGATACAGAGTCATGACTTTTTGTGGATTGGCTCCTTTAAAGATTAAGTTTTTATTAAAAAGATTATGTGGACATGTAATGATATACTGGGCTTGTAAGGATTTTTCAGTACAAGTTTTTCTTAAGGCTGCATAGTAATTTGCTTCTTAGACTTTTATATCTTGGGCTTCTTTGGCTATTTGGACAAAAGGTTTTGAAGCCTTATGCTTTTCTTCGGTTTGGAAAGGCTGAGTTGTTTCAGGCTATTTAGATGATTCTCTAGTAAGAAATTTGTTGGACTGGGTTTGTTCAAATAATTTCATAAATTCCATTATTGGATCATAAATACTACATTTCTCCTTGTTATGAGTAAGTTTTGCCCTTGATTTCTCCATTTCTGGAGTCTTCTCATTAAGTTCTACCTTTTCAGATAAATTATCTGCTATAATATCCATTGATTGAATACTATTAGCACATAACTTATCTTCAATAAATTCAAGTTTGTCAGTAACAATAGAACAAAATTTTGTAAGTTCTGCAAAATTATTTTGCTGCTATTGAAAAAGATCTTGGATTTCCTTTTCTAATGGAAGCAATCTCTGTAAAGGCTGCAATTCAAGCTTTACAGTCCGCAATTCAGCTTTCAAGGACTGTAATTCAGATTAAATGGGTTGTATCACCTCATTCATCTGAATTTTGATTAATTTCTGCTTAAAAGATTTGCAAGAACATTATCAGTACATTTTATATGAATAATTGAAATATCAAAATTTAACAAAAAATTTTGCCATCTAATTAACATACGTTGTTGTACTGGCTTTAAGTTTTTATTTAACCAAGCTTTTGCTTGAGTATTATCAGCTCTAATTTCTATTGGATATTCCATTATATCATCTTGAAATTTTTTCACAGCATTGTAAATTACTAAAGATGCTTTAATATGCGAATCATAATTTTGTTGAGCTTTTATAAATTTACCAGATAAATATTTTGTCAAAACTTCTCTTTCTCCATTAAAAGCATAAAGTACTGCTCCCCATGCTTCATCAGATGCATCAGTTTATAATCCATTTTTCTATTTTCTTTGGAATTTCTAGTTTTGGTAAATTTTTTATTTATGTTTTTAAGTGCTCAAATTTTTCTTGATCTTTTAAAGCCCAAACACCTAAATTTCCTTTTTTAGTTTTTTCAATAAGAAAAGAAATTTTCTAACTAAAATGAGTAATATATTCACTTACTTGATTTAATATACCTATAAGTGATCTAATTTCTTTAATTGTTTCAGGCTTCTTTTGAAATTCCATAATTTTGGAAATAATATGATCTTGTAAATTAATTTGTCCTTCTCCTATAATATATCCTAAAGCTTTTACTTTAGTTTTCATTAATTCAGTTTTCTTTTGAGAAATAATAATTCCTTTTTTCTATAATCAATTCAATAAATTTTTCAACATCCGTTTTATGTTTTTCTATATCATTTTCATAGAAAATAATGTCATCAATATATACTATGCATTTTTCTTTTAAATATGAAGTTAATCTAGAAAACATATATAAATATGTTTTTGAAATATTCCTAGATTATTATGAAATTCCATAGGTAAAACATTCCATTCATAAAGACCATAAGGTGTACTAAAAGCAATATATTTTTTTACTTTCATCAGTCAATTTTATTTGAAAAAATCCAGATTTATAGTCAAATTTACTAAAATAAGTATATTGTTTCATTGTTTGCAAAAGAGTATATCTATCCTAAATAGGACTTTTGTCTTTGATGGTTGCTTTATTTAAATTTCTATAGTCAATAACAAGTCTAGATTTTTCTCTTAATTGTTTTGAATGATTTCTAACTATAAAGGTTGCACTACAATAAGGAGAAGTACTAGGTTGGATTAATTTATAAGATATATATGTTAGGATGGCTGCACCTAAGAGGGGGTGAATTGGGTGTTTACAAAATTTTCGTTCAAAACTTAATTTATCAAAACATTCAAAATCAAGTTTATCAAAACCTTAGATGTTGAAAACAGATTGCATGCTTGGAAAACAATACAGGTTAATGAAGATGAAAGAATAGAAAGCACACAACGATTTATCCTGGTTCGGCCATCTCTGACCTACATCCAGTCCCCAGACACTTCTGAGATTTTCAATCCACTATAACATCCAAGTTTAAACCAGGTATTTGGAAAACCATTACAACCACAAGTTCACTACGAATACTTGCAAAGCTGTTTCAAGTTTGTCACGGTGGGTACTTGAGAACCCCATAAATGTTTTCAGGCATTTATGAACCCACTCAAGTTTATATCGTTGGTACTTGAAAAACCTTTACAATCACTCCCCCTTACCACATGTAAGGTTACACTCTGTTTCACTCAGGTCTATCCTAAGTGACTCTCAAAGGTTG
>JANTPZ010103908.1:0-46586 GCA_025593235.1 Vachellia pachyceras
CTCACACTCAGATTTTAGCTTTGGATCAATATTTAATCCAATTTTCTTCTTGTAGGCCGCAAGTAATTGTCTTGTTAGCTCTTCTTTAGCAGATTTTTTTTCTTCAGTCTCTAGTGCATCTCCAGGACGTATCACTTTTCCTCCACCGTACTGAAAAATAACAGAAATTTACAACAAAATGAACCGAAAGTGAGCAATTAAGGAAATTTCTCAATTTCAGGGCTCAGTATCAAATGCTATACTGTTTTTGAAATATTGCTGGGTTTAGGAACGACACCCCAAGTAGAAACTATTGGCTTGTAAAGATCTGATTCATTTCCCCCACTTTTCTTAGGCTTAGGAGCTGTTGTTGCAGCATCAAACTTGCCAGTATCCCCGAAATGCTGTGAACTCAGGCTTAGGAGAACGGATTGCCACGAATGTGACTGCGCGATGCAGGCAGAGGAGAGGAGATGCTTAATGGGCACAAACAAAAGACGAGATGCGTTGAGAGAGCACGAACCAAGGGACAGCGAGAGAGACCATCGATGGCTTCTTGAGGGAGAAAGATAAGGGATGGCGACGGTAAGGAGTGACAGCAAGGGTGAGAGCTGAAGGTGAGAGAGTGAGGAAGAGGGACTGAGAGTTGAGAGAACGGAGAAGAGGGAAGGGACGCGCAGAAGGATAAAGGAACGGGCTGTGGCTGACATTTGAAATAAGAGGTGATGGAAAAAAAATTGGAATGGGCGGGAGTTCTTGGCGTAAGCTGACACGGAGCCCAATGCGTGCATCGGCTTATGAACAGTTGTCTGGAAGTTCATTTTCCTCCTCAGCTATTTTAAATATATTGATATTGATGAGTTAACCGTTTAGTTTGATGAATTTTGATTGTTCTAATAATTGTTTTTAAATTTGTAGATTTTTTATAATGACGATGTTTACATGGCTGGTGACATTGATTTGATACGAGATTTGTTGGCCAAATGTCTTCTCGATTTACAGATATAATGCTTATTTCTTCAAGGTGAATTTATATAGTTTCAACCCTTCATTTCGACTTGTATAGGGTTAATTAGATTGATGAATTGTGTTATTCTGCAATTTTGTACAATGATATTTGCCCAGTAAATGACAATTACTTTGTGTTTCGCTGCAACAAGGACTTAGCTAGATATATGTTTAATTCTTGAGGAATTTTAATTTTGTATTTCTTCGCCACAATGACTTTTGATTAGAACTTTGATATTCATTTATTATGTCTGGACTTGATCTGCTATATAAAATGTAACTGTAAGGTGAATTAGGTGGGTTAATAACATAGAAGAAATTTTTTAAAAAAAATTGTATATACGGCGCCCTACATGAATGTAGGTAGTAGGAGGAGGATGGTAAGGGGCCACATACAGCGCCCTACATCCAAAATAAGGCGCCGTAGGTAAGACCTAGGCTACAGCGCCCTATTTTAGATGTAGGGCGCCGTAGGTGATCCCTACGGTGCCTTTTTTTAGAAAATAGGGCGCAGTAGGGATCACCTACAGTGCTCTATTTTGGATATAGGGCGCCGTAGGTGAGACATACGGCGCCCTATTCAGGAACAGTTCCTGCGGAATTCATATTCCGTAGGAAAAGTTATAATTGTTTTAAAAAAATTTAAAAAAGTAAAAAAAATACCTGTGGATTCCAAATCCGTAGGTATTTTTTACCTGCGGATTCCGTAGGTATTTTTATTAAAAAATTTTAAAAAAAATCTAAAAACTTTAAATTTCATTTGCCATTAAATCTAAAAAAAATTAAAAAAATCTCATTTGCCAGTAAATCTTTAAATTTATAACTTACCCTCCAAAATTTTAGCCTTTTGAAATAAACGTTTTAATCAATTTTATTAAATATAAATTTATAAATTTCCAAATTTAAAAGGTTCATAACAAAATTATATAATTATAAAAACACCTTAAATATTTCTCCATATTTTTTAATAATACACGGATGAAATTAATACACACCTTTTAAATCTAAACTTTAATTTTATTTGAAGAAATTAAATCTATTATACTTTACCTATTTAAATAAAACATGAGTAAAATAATTATATATACTCCCTCACTTTAACTAACCAAAATTTATATAACTCTAAAATATGCTAAAAAACATAAAAAATAAACAATTTTATTTTTTGATAATTTTTTTAAAAAAATTAATTTCAATTTTTGGTAAATTTTATTTAAACTTTAGAAAATTTTTTAAAAAAAATTTACGTAAAAAATTACTTGCGGATTTTAAGTCCGCAGGTAATTTACCTGCGGAAATACAATCCGCAGGTAATTTTACCTGTAGATATTTTTCCGCAGGTAATTTCCTGCGGATTTACCTGCGGATTTTAAATTCAGAGATAATTACCTGCGGATTTTAAATCCGCAGGAAATTACATGTGGATTTTTTCCAAAAGAAAAATCCGCAGCTATATGATAA
Organism: Vachellia pachyceras; assembly: GCA_025593235.1. Taxonomy (NCBI): domain Eukaryota; kingdom Viridiplantae; phylum Streptophyta; class Magnoliopsida; order Fabales; family Fabaceae; genus Vachellia; species Vachellia pachyceras. The sequence continues at coordinate 2,449 of JANTPZ010103908.1, forward strand.
TTTTTTACTAGTGAAAATCGTCGACGCTAATATGTAAGAAAAAAAAAGATTAAATTTTAATGCCACTAGAACACAAGATCTTAGGGATATCATCAGGGATCATGGGCTCTTTTTTTGGCTTACAACTAGATCATTAATAGCCATATGCCAAAAAAAGATTATGATCAAAAAAATATAGTAAACAAAAAATTAAGACAAAGGAAATTATAAAAAAAATAAATGAAATAAAAAATATAAAAAATAAAAAAGTATTTAAAAAACTTTAAAAAATCAACCTTGAAAATTTTAAAATAAAGTATTTAAAAAAATTTGAGAAAACAATGAAAAGATTTCTTAGAACTTCTTTCGATTTGATGTTTTTGAAAACTCGGGAGTGAAATGAGGGAGGAGAAGGCTATATATAGGCATTCATTTTGTAGCGGTTTTGAGAAAACCGCTACAAAATGTGGCGCTTCATCTCTCCTTGGACTCTTCATTTTTTGCAACGGTTCCAACCGTGGTAAAATGTGACACATAGTTCCCGCCAAATGGTGTGAACTTGACTCCATATTTGTAGCAATTATGAACCGCTACTATTACCAGTTCATATTTCTTTGCTGCTGGTTTGTGCGGTTAGTCCAATAACCACTACAAATTGCATATTTCAGTAACGGTTAAAGTAACCGCTACAATTTAACCGCTGCTAATGTTACATTTTTTTGTTGTGATATGTCGTGTTTGAATAGTCTAATGAAAATTTGCCGAAGAAACTATTATGACTCAAATCCAACTGCTCAAGATCCACTAATGAGGCCATTGAGAGAGGAACTTTACCCGTCAGCTTATTAGCCCCCAAATTAAGGTAACTTAACAGTGCCAAGTTGTCCCAACAATCGAGGAGAGATCCGCGTAAATGGTTGTCATCTTCATGGCAATGTAAAATTCCATTTGCACTACTCATGATGCTTCTTCTGTTTAATGTTGTTGCGTGTAGAAGAAACATAAAAACAAACCAAATTTGTGAAATGAAAAGGCTCGCCATTATTGTGGTTAATTAACTTGAGTAATTTGAACACAATAAAGTCCTCAAGCTTTACTTGGTATATATAATAACTTGTGTGAGAATTAATGCCAAAAAAGAAAAGAAAAGAAAAGAAAAATATTACTTCAAAATGAATGCAAATGGCTCATGATTTCCTTTAGGCCTTGTGCAACTATATCTTTTAGCTTTATATATAATGATATGAACCTAACCCATGATTATTACTAAATCCTTTTTGGTAAAAGAAAGTGTGCATTGTATCATTTAGTATTTGGCAAGTAGTACTCATTTACAAATCAAAAGTTTAAGGAATATGAGATTTCTCATATTCTTTAACAGTCACCTCTAAAATTCTTAGGGCGTGACATAAAAGTACCTTGCTCATTTTTCATTTTGCTAATTACTTCATTGACAAATTAAGTTGATAAGCCAATAGCAATTACCTAAGGTGGAGAATACTTCATTGTGCAAACTGATGAACTGTTCAGCCATATAAAAGATGTGTTACATTTAGCATCCATCAGTGTCTTGAACAAACTTATTTTTCCAATGAGATTTGTACTTAACAAAAAATATGCTTTTGTTTTAAGCACTATTGATTGTGTTGAATAAATTCTCTTCAATAACCAGATTTAAATAAATTTTACGCGTCTGGTTAATGCATAAAATGCATTATGCGAAGTTAACATTTTAAGCATAATAACTTTGTTTAACCAATGGCTCTGTTTCCCCTCAAACACATTATCAAAACTGAAATGAACTTCACATATCTTTTAGATTTTTGTCCTTTTTGGCTCTAAACACTTTTAACTGCATTTCTTGTGTTCTTAATTATTCTAATTTATATGAGAGACAAGTAAGGCTTAGTTTTATTGTGGGAAAGTGGACCAGTTCTTGAATGGGACATGTGCTTGAGCTATTGCAGAATGTAGGAAGAAGAAGAAGAAGAAGGATTACTTCTGGATAAGATTCACATTAATCTTCTCAGTTGATTTAATTTCCAACTACCTTGACTCCAAGATTTCTACTTCGTTTCACTAATCCTTTAAGCACGAACAAATATTCTGATAAACCCTTATTGCAAGCTCTTACAATGTCACTATTTCACTAAATTCAGGACAAAGGTAAACATTAGATCAAAATGAAGAATTGTTAGCTCTTCCTTGAAGCATAATATGAGAGAAAAGTGATTGGAAAATCAGTTTTGAATATTTTTAAAATGGAGAATTGTGATTTTTTAAAAATCATGTTATAAATTAAGAAATTTATGTGAAACATTGTCATAGAGCTATAACATTAAAAATCAATGAGAGTTAATCCATAAATAAGTTATTAACTAAAAAATCTTTCTCTATAACATTAATGAGAGTGCACTCGTATCTTCCTTCACCTCTTTTCAGATGACTTTTTATTGTTTGATCAATCATCCCAATGAATGCCTCTAATGACATTATTTGAACATGTCTAAACCATCTTAAATGATCTTCTACCATTTTCTTCTCAACATATGCCACTTCACCATCAACTGCATTATATAAAAGCAATTCTAACTTGTTTGTACGTTCTTATTAAATCAACTTTGGAGTGAGTACATGTTTTTGAGTTGTTGTGACATATATTTTAATTGTAACATGTACAATTTATCCTGTGAGAACGGTGTTTGAGGGTAATTGATCCCTTGCCATTACTAAGTCATGTCATGTTAATTAGATTTGTATATGTTTCTATGTATAGTAATCACAATGGAAGGATACTGTTAACTGAGAGAGAAAATCATCAAAGTGCAATTATATGTGACATGAAAAACCTTTCAAAAAAAGGCATCCATTCTTAGCAAAAGGATAACTTACCGTACACTAAAATTACAGCTAGTTTTTATATTTAGGAAAGAAGAAGTAACTAGTATTACAAAATCTTATTTTCTCATAGTTATATAATGAAAGGACATTTAGTAGGAAACATGAGAGCCCTAGGACATGAGTGAATGGAGTATTGAATGCTTGCTGCTGCATTTGCATACCTAAGATACAACATATTTAATAACAAACAACAAAAAATGAAATCAGTTATGAACAAAACAAAGAAGAAGAAGAAGAAGAAGAAGAGGAGGAGGAGGAGGAGGAAATAAACCCTTACTTGAATGAAAGAAAGTAGATTTTTTTTTAAAAAAAAAAGGAGAGATGGTCATAATAAATCTCTTACCTCAACAGTTATTTGTTCTCAGTACTGCACGAAATCTCTTAAACTTGAGAACCACAACAACATAAAGCTAATCTATTAGATGGTCAAAAGATCTAAGAAACTTGTGTCTCCATACTTTGATGAGTAAGAGAGAGAGACAAACTCTCCAGAAACTCGATGCGAATTCAACTCCTATCCCAAGAAACAACGCCTTCAGAAAAGTGTCATGTTCATTTTCTTCTATTTTAGCTTTAAAAATATTTTTATGTTTTTAAATCCTATATAAACATCTCTTGATGTTTGTAAAGTCTTCATCCCAAATTACACTCAACTTAAAAGAGAGAAAAAAATGTATGAGAAAGTGACATATTGAAGATATTGCCCCATCCAAGGCGCTTGTAATGTCTTTATCCCAAACCACACTCAATATTAGTTTTTCTGCTCAATAGTGAATAAAAACGGAGGATTTTCATGTCTGCTGCCTTCCCTTGCCTAAAACGCTATTTTTTTTTTGAGTAGGCACTTAAATTCATTAATTAACTCAAAAGCATTACATAGCAAATGTATTCATAGAGTTAAAAAATGACTTCCAACTCCCCTGAAAACCTGTGGTCTAACAAAGATTCAACCATGGATGATACTTAAATTTATGTCATGGTTTTTAATGTAAAATGGCTTATGTTAATTTGCTTTTTTCTTTTAACCAAGCTGTTTGTACCATCTCTAATAGAATAAAAATAAATTTTATAATTTCAAATTACTATTCATGAAACAATCAAATTTTTATTAAGTAAATCTTATTTCGGCAATATTTTCTTGGCCAAATTTTTTTATTTAAATAATGAAATTTGTGGAGCTTATCATTGTGATGAAATAGGATCATAATGTCTCTTTTATGATGATTACCGTCAGCGAAACTTGTCCAAAAGTTTTTGTTTTGCTTAATTTTTGAAAAATTTATTCACTAACTTTTTTTCAAATTAGACAAATTTGTCCGGTGAGTTGTTTGAAGGATTTACACTCCTTGCTCGTATATCAAAAGTAGTCTTTGATCTCATTCTCGTCGATGACAACCGATTGTGCTGTTTGTGCTACAAAATAGCAGAAAGAGCCAAACAAATGAAACTTGTGAAGTGAAACTTACCATCGTGCTTAATATAATTCTGAAAATGAATGCCAAAAGAAATATAAAATATTGGAAGATCTGAATTAAACGAAAATGACAGTTGTGCGACAAATAATGCAACCATTACCCCCATGGAGACTACAAATTTAAATGAGTTGGGTTCCTTGGCTCATCCTATCATGTTTTAGAGAGCGATTATAAATGTAGTTACCTCTATAATAAGGTTACCAAATTAACGAGATTTAAACTTATAATTTTATAGGTAGTGACTCAGTCATTCTTTACCATCTGAACCAAACCTTGCTTATTGTCACTTTTTGAATATTTCTTTGACAAATTACGCTTCAAAAGTCTTCCTTCCAAATCCAATTTTTCTTCTCCTCACTAATGTAACCCAACAAAATCATGTGAACGCTTCAAAAATATGATAGAAATTTCAAATTTATCATCGATCAATTTCTTTTGGTGAAAGCTATTTTGCCAGTTTCGTCAAACATCATTTTCCTTCATGTCTCCCCTTCTTATTCCTATACAATTATTCTATATCTATAATTAATCCAAACAAGGGTTGAATTAATTCTTATAACAGTGTCCAATCCTTGAGTTGATCCTCTGAATTATAATATGAGCAAATTAATTAAACAAGTCAGAAAATCTAACTTGGGTCGGCGTGTTATATCAGAATAAGATGCTTAAGGGCTTTATCTTATTGTAGCTCATGTTTTTTGTGTTTTGGTTCTAATTTATTCTTTTAATTAGGCTCATTCATTCATCAATAGCTCTCTAACTTATTCTAACTCATGTTTTTTCGTGTTTTGGTTTAAGGCCGTGAGTAATAATGGTGGGTATAGAGTTTCGAGTGTGCCAGGTTTATTTGCTTAGCTTGTAAAGTAACTATAAATTTATATGGAAAATTATTTGATTTAGTATACTGGGATCTTATATTATTAATTAATTTTAGGTATGCAATGTTGAATTGTTAAATAAATTAATTAAGGATAGTTTAGCTATGAGAGTGAATAATCAAGTCAACTCAATCACTGTAATTTACTCATACGTACCAAACTCTCTCAAACTGTGACTTGTGCTCTCCCATATATCGAGAGTGTTAACTCAGAGATCATCGATTCCAAACCCATACTTGATTTTAGTTCATTCAAAGAGAAAATAATCAAAGTTTAAAAGTGCAGTAATGGTAAATGATTTGAAAAACCATTCAACAATATGTATGTTTGGGAGAGTGTTCGGGTTCCCCAAATGGAAATTCAACAGTGGTTTCCGTAAATCGAGATAATTTCCTTCACACACTTACCTTGTAAATGGTAAAATCACTTTTCCTCCATTTTGCCGAACGAACCCAATAATTTTTCTAGGGATACCGTTTACGAGTTAAATCGAGATAATTTTTTTTGATACAAAGAATGAGAGCTCAAGGGCTCAGGAGCAATGACAAATCACAAAGAGTGGGGAAAAGTTCCCAAAAGATCATTCGAGCACAGCTCATGAAGGTGGTGCGGGCACGAGTAGTAAACAGTAGAAGAGGAGATAGCCTCCTTAGCAAGAGCATCAGCCAAATGATTTTGCTCCCTCGGGATGTATTGTATGACAACATTGCGCTCCCTAGATATGAAATGTTTGATTTCCTGAACCAAAAGCCCAGTATTAGCATACTGACAGTTAGAATTAAGATTATCAACCAATAATTTAGCATCTGATTCAATGATTATCTTCCTGAAACCACATTCAGAAGCTAACTGGGGGCCTTTGAGAATCGCCCATTCTTCAGCAATATAAGGGTCACACAACCCCAACGATTTCGCAAACCCAACAATCCATGCACCCTCATGGTTTCTGATGACACCTCCACAACCTGCCCTATTGGAGGATCTGGACTTTTGCCCAACCTATATCAGGAGGTAACCATTGTTGAGGATTAGAAGAATTCAGAACAGGCCGCACTTCCAAGATGTCATTACTTTGAACAAACAATTTCCACATCGCATTGATTGTGCTATAGGGATCTATGGGCTTGGTGAAGTGGATGTCGAATATCTCCTTATTGCTTCATGACCATAAAAACCAGCAGGCAACACCCAAAAAAAGACCCCAGTTACAAATAGAATCAATTCCCAAGGGTCTTTTGAGGTTTACAGCAATTCAATCACGCAAGGAACAGGAAAGGAAATTAATCATATGGGATGGTCGAACAGATTTAAACCATAGGTCCCTAGCAGAACTGCAATCCCTAAGGACATGTAAGGCAGTTTCCTCTCCCTCCTGGCAATAAGGGCATAAAGAAAACACATTAGACCAGAGCTTCTCCATTCATTTATAGGAAGTCTGTTGTGAAAAGCTTTCCAGAGGAAGATCTTAATTCTCTCCACTCCTTTCCATTTCCATATCTGATTATAAACAAGGTTATACATGTTGGGCGGATCAAGCTCGATAGAGAGATAGGCACTATTGACTGTGAAGTTCCTAGAAGCAGTGAGACCCCAGGTCATAATATCATTGCCAGCCTCCGGACGAGGAGGGAAAGAGGAGATTAAGGTGGAAGTCACATCACTGTTGACAAGATTTCTAAGGCGTTGATAGTCACATCTTCCATTGGTTACCCAATCAGCAACCTTGGAATTTTCCTCTCCCTGGGATAGAGGTCTAGAGCATAAGTCTTTGATAGTCTTTCCCAAAATTAACCAGATGTCTAAAAAGAATCTCACTGTGTTTCCATCCTTCACTTGCCATTTGATGCTATCTTAAATAAGACTCCTCTGATCGCAGATAAAGAGCCATAAATTTGAGTCTCTAGTTTAAGGATGAAAGAGGCTATGCTCATTTCTCAGCATGTATTTGCTCTGTAAAACATCTGCCCATAAGCCTTGGTTGCCTTGAAGAAGATTCCAAGCAAGTTTAACCCCAAAAGCTCTATTAATAGATTGCAAGTTTCTAAGGCCAAGACCCCTATGAGATTTGGAACGGGTGATAATCTCCCAACGAATAGGGTGAAATCCTCTCTTATTCTCAGAACCCTAAATGAAATTGCGCTGAATCTTTTCGATTTCATTACAAATAGAAGAAGGAATTTTAGCAACTTGCATTGGGTAGAGGGGGAAAGAGCTAAGAACCGATTTGGCTAAGGTAATACGGCCAGCAACCGATAGGCAGTTAGCTTTCCAAGAGGATAACTTGGATTTGACTCTATCCACAATATACTGGAATTTATCAAAGGGTCTTCTAGTTCTGGATAGGGGGAAGCCCAGATAATTCCTGATTTCAGTAGAAACTTTCATACCAGAGATATCTTGAATTTTCTTTCTCATCCCGCTTGGCACCCTTTTAGAGAAGAAAATAGAGGATTTCTCTTTACTAACTTTTGCCCCTGAAGCTTTGCAAAAATTGTCTAAGCAAGACATCATAATAGAAATTTGCTTCTTCGAGGCTTCCCTGAAGAGAAGGAGGTCATCAGCAAACATAAGGTGGGAAATGGAAGGGCCATTTCTAGAGATAACAATAGGCTTCCATTGATTGGCATCCACAGCATCAGTTATGATATGAGATAGTTTGTCCATATATAGCACGAACAGAAAGGGGGAGATAGGATCGCCCTGACGAAGGCCTCTCCTGGGGGAGAAAAATTCATAGTACGATCCATTCCATAAAACATTGTAAGAGGAAGAAGAGATGCAATTCATTAAGAGCTTAATAGCACGCTCCTCCATGCATATCTCTTGAAGAATCAGCTTCATAAAATTCCAATTGACTCTGTCAAAAGCTTTTTCAAGAACAATTTTAAGAGCCATAAAGCCTTTCCTGCCCCTGGCCCTATTCATGATGTGCAAAATTTCCTGCCCAATAATGATGTTGTCCTGAATGTGCCGACTAGGAATAAAGCCCGCCTGAAAAGGGGAAATAAGATAATTCATAATTATCTTCATTCGTTTAGCAATGATCTTAGTAACACACATATAGTGAACTGAGCATAAGGATATGGACCTAAAATGTTCCACCCTCTCCGGGTTATCCCTTTTGGGAATAAGAGCAATGAGGGTTCTATTCGCCTCAGACAAATCCGTATGGCCTTCAAAAACATCTCTGACAAATCTACAAACAGAATTACCCACCGTATTCCAATTTTTCTGAAAAAAGATAGGAGAAAACCCATCGTAACCAGGAGCTTTGTAGGGACCCATATCAAAAATCGCCCTACGAATCTCCTCATCACTAGGAGAATTACCAACCTAGGAAATAAGACCATAATCAATGACAGGGAATTTAGAGATAGAATTGAAGGAAGATGGATCCCCTTCCTCCACAATGAACAAACTTTGAAAATATCTAGTGACCAAATTCTTCAACTCTTCTTCCTCTATCCAATTGCCATTTACATCTTTTAGGGATCGGATTTTATTCCTTCTTCTCCTGGCACTAGTTTTCAAATGATAGTATCTAGTATTTCGGTCTCCATGAGCAATCCAATCCGCTCTTGATTTTTGGAACCATTTAATCTCCTCAAGCTTCAAGACCTCTTCAAGCTCATAATGTAAATCCTTCTCCAGCAATTGCAAAAAGTTGGAGAAAGGGTAAGATGTAGACATTTGAATGCCATTCAGACGAACTAAGATATTATTTTTTCTTTTTTCAACAAAGCCAAAAGTTTCTTTGTTCCAAATGGGAAGAAGGGATTTCAGAGTCTCCATATTAGCGTTTAAATCACCCTTTTTCTCCCAATTACTAGATAGAAAATTCTAGAAGTCACTGTGAGTTAATCATATAGCTTCAAAACGGAATAGGCGAGCACCATAACGGTTAAAATCCTCCAAACCCAGGGAAAGAATCATAGGGTTGTGGTCGGAGAATTTAGTTTTGGGGAGCACTTTGAGGAAATAATCAGCAAAAAGGTTAAGAGAGAGGAGTTAACGAGGGCCCTGTCTAGCCTTTCATAAAGTCTTGAATAACCAGAAAGACAAGGACCTTTCCAAGTGAATTTAGGACCAACAGCCCCCAGATCAGTCAGATTGCAAGCCATAATTATGTCATTAAAGAAATTCATCCGAACCAAATTTGCACCAGAGCCTCCAATACACTCATCAGAACATCTTATATCATTAAAGTCACCGTAAACAATCCAAGGAATGGAGATGCCAGAAGCCAAAGTCTCCAACCTTCTCCAAAGTAATTGTCTATAATTGGAGTGAGGAATAGCATAAATAGCAATGATGGCAAACTTTGGGATTCCAGCTGCAAAACATTCACAATGAAAAAATTGTCTATTTTCTTCAATAATATTAACAGATAAATTACCTGTCTTCCAGAGAGCAATTAACCTACCTGACCTTCCTTCGCTAGGGATACATTTGACTTCATCAAAACCCAAACTACTAAAGCAGGGAAGCTTAAAAAATTATTGCATTTAGTCTCAGCCAAGAAAATTAAACAGGGCTTAGGAACATTAAGAGCCATTTTTAAATTTCTTAATAACCCCTTACCACAAGCACTTCTAATATTCCAGTAAAAAAATTTAATCATTAATAAATAAATTAAAAAAAGGAACCTGGTACACTGGAAAGAACACAAGCAAACACAGCTACTGGGTTTCAGGAACCATCGTTTGATCCTCCATACTGATCAGCTCAGCATCCTGGAGGCATGAGTCCATTGGCGATGGCCCAACCTCCATCAGCAGGCTGTTGGCAATCAAAGCATCCTTTGGGCTTGCTACATCCCCTTGCAATTCGTCCAAGTCCTGAGGCCCAGCATTAAGAAGGCCCAAAACGGAGTTGGGTTGCAGAGGAGAGTCCGCCTGGTCTGCCTGGAGGGTTGACGCGACGCATGATCCCTTGCTGGAGGTGGCGTGACGCGTGTTGCACAGATTCCTTGTCACGTGTGGAGCATTCTCGCACGACTCGCCTGGCGCTGACTTGGTTCGCATGTTCCCCATCTGTGTCTTCAGCTTCTATTTGTCCGTTGTGAAGATTAGAAAGCATATTGTCCTCTGGCCCCACGATATCTTCCCCAAAAGTCAGCATCAGCACATGACTCAATGGTGATTTGACATCTTTTTGCTCATTTCCTTGAACATTTCTCGATCTTTTCTCCCTCCCAAGTTTGCGACGCTGTAATCCTCCACCTAATGCTCCCTTCCCCCTTCTTCCTATCCCATCCTTAGTCCTGCTCCAAGCCTCCATTTTTGGATTTCCCTCAGCATTGCACTATCCTTGTTGAAACACGGTCAATACTCCTTCTTTGTTAACCAGTGGATTAACGTCATTAACATCGATATGCACGCCTTTTTTCACTCAGCTAGTTCAAAGGCGATCCTGATTTCGCCGTAACAGTGTTCTCGCCGTTTTTGTCTTTATTTTTCCGATACCTGTGTTTCTCCACAACCTTCCACTAATCAGAGGACTTGGCCTGTTCTTGAGCTTCTCTTTCTTGTTTATTCTGGGCATTTTGAACACTATCTTCTTTGTTAGAAACATTAGCAGCATTCTTCAGTTGGCACGCCTCCTGTCTATGTCCGTAGATGCCACATTTGGTACAAAGAAGATGTAAACCTTCATATTCTAAGAAATGATCTTCCCCATCCAGCTTAAATCCAGACATAAATTATTGTTCGAGCTCCACTAAAACACATATTCTAGCAAAGTGACCCCTTGCATGAAGTGTTCAAATCTATTTTGAGGGTCTTACCAATCCTATTACCAATACACCTCAAGGCTTCCTCATCATAGTACTCCATTGGGATTTTTAGGATCCTAACCCACACCGCTACCTTACTGATTGAAGCTTTGTGAGGTTTGAAGCCTGCTTCCCATGGTTGAATAGTGAGGTAATAATCAAAGATCATCCAAGGGCCTCCTGTCAATGCATTCAGATAATTTTCCCTGTTGGAAAGCTTAACAACAAAATATCCATGACCTATGTTTATCACATTGAGAATTCCTTTCCTAGCCCACATGAATTGCAATCTTTAAGCTAAAATTTTGTAACAAATCTGCCTACCCAAAAATTTAACAATAACAGCAGACTTCCAAGCCTTATGAAGCTTCTTTTTCATTTTTTCAGAGAAAGCAAAAGTTGGAAAGTTCCTTTCAGGATCTTCCATAGTAACGCAATATGGCTCTCCGTTGTTTGCATCTTGGGGAGAGTCTGAAAGAGAGACTTCTGAAATCATGTCATCTTCCTCATTCTCAACCATTTCATCATTCCTGCTACTACCTTTAAGCTTATCTAAAAATGAAGGCCCCCATGATGAAAAGTACTGGACTTACCACCCAGATTAGGCCAATGCTCATAAAGGACATTTGCCCCGGCATGCTTAGCATCATTCTTCACTTTTTTGGAGCGCGTAATCATGAGATCTTCTTCAAGCGAAGGAGGAAGCAACGATGGATTCTTGTCAGAGTTTGCTTGAGCGTTTTCTCTCAGAGTGTTTTGCGCCATTATTGGAATGAATTTATGTGGATGAAATTAGAATAGAAAGTATCATCAGATAAAAATTAAAGATATTGTACCTGACTATACACATAGACACACGTGCTTGTAACTGCATTTGTATCGTGTATGGTAAGCATATTGAGCAATATAGCGAATGAGTTAAGAACTGAATTTTTTTTTTGGCAACCAAGAATAATGCAAAAGGGAAAATAATAAAGCCTCATTTGAAAAATTATCATGTCGAATCAGTTAATTACCTCAACAGTAATATGGTTTTAGCATTCATTGGATGCTTTTTCTCAACTTGAGGGCCACAAAAACATAATCAATCCTCCAGAAGATGAAACAGTTGAAAGAATTTGTGTCTCCATACTCTAATGAAGAAGAGAGAACCACAATTTCTGCTACAAATCCAATTTCCATCCCAAGATACAATGATTTCATGAAGGTGTCATGTTGATTTTCTTCAACCCACTTTTAAGTGTTGAGTTTCTTCTTTCTTATTACACTTGAGGCTCTCTGTAAAGTTGAGGATTTTTTATTATAGAAATTCTATGCACATGTAGTTAAATACAATATCTCCTTGGACATTATATGTAGCCCAACTTTTTCAACAAGACTTAAACCTTGATTCACCACGTTTTGATCAACTTACCCCTTTTGTTAGAATTAATATTGGTTATTTTAGGTATCGCTTTTAGAAACTTCTGCTCCCGGATGTTGAACATGAATGGCCTTATGAGATTCTATCATTTGTGGGGCAATGCCTTTACTGTAAGTGTTTCTATCTTAATTAAAGAGGACTGATTGAGTTCCCCTGTGGCTCTAACTTATTCCAGTTTATGTATAAGAGTATTTGGCATTGAGTATTAGTGAATGAGTGCGATAGAGAGATACAAGGCTTAGCCTTACATTGGGAAAGTAGACCAGCTCTTGATAAAGAGACAGGGCCTGCGCTTCAACTATTGCAGATTGAAGAAGAACCATTCTGTAAAAGCATAAAGCACAAGGGTTAATTACTTTAAATTATTGTTATTATTCAAGGAAGGTTAGAGTGGAAGTTATTAAAGAAAAAATGAGAAAAAATCGTTTAATATGATTTGGACTATTCAAAGAATGTCAAAAAATGAGCCAATGAGAAAGGTTAATTAAGAAACTTGAAGTCCAGTTAAAAAGGGTAAAGGAAGACCCAAAATCATGTTCCATTAGGTTTGAGCTAAACCTTTTAGTTAACAATCTATCTAAAGATTTTATTTTTGATGGAGTTTAATGGCATCATGTGATCAATTAAGCCAACCTCATCTAGTAGGACAAAACTTTGTTGTGTTTGTGTACATCCATTCTTTCTAGCTCTCATTGACATCAATGACGCTTTCTTTGGCAAAAATAGAACACCAGCATACAAATTCAATCATACAAATTCAGTCGAGTTTAATGTTGTCATGTGATCTATATTTCCTTCTTGTGAAAGAGATGTTGCCAATTTCTTCAAATATCATACTAAATATCATACATTTCCATCCATTTCTCCTATTCTTATTCCCATATAATTAATCCAAACAAGCCTTTAATTAGTTGTGTAAGAGTGGCGACTTCAATATGATCCTGAGTTGATCTGCTGAACTATAATATGAGCAAATTAATCAAACAAGTCTGGAAATCTACAAGGTAACTCCTACTTGGACCCAGGAGTCCTATTAGAAGATGAGTACAAGCTAGCTCTAACTTATTCTACTAGCTCATACCTAGTTCTCTCAAACTGACTGTGACTTGAGCTGTGTGAATGGCAGCCTCCATATGCTCTTCCATATATACACTTGTTAACTCAAATATAGAGATAATCAATTCCAAAAGCATACTTCATTCAAAGAGAAAATAATCAAAGTTTTAAAGTACAATAATGATATTTGACTTGGAAAACCACTCAACAAAGGCCTTTTTGTAACACGGGAACACATACACACACAATTGATAACTTTTGCCACAGATTAGAGACATGATAAAGGGTAGAAAACATTAGAGCCCATGGCCCATGTATAACTGCAGCAAACCTCTATTGATTTTTTTTTTTGGTAGTCAAGACGAATACAAAGAGGAAAATAATAAAGCCTCATTTTAAAATCAGTTAACTTTTTTGAAATTAAAAAAATAAATTACTTAAAAATATTTATTTATATATATAGTTAGATTATGTATGAGTTTGTAATTCATCTAAATTAATTTAGAGAAAATGATAAATATAAATACTTTAAAAAATTTATTTAATTTCTTTAATTTCTCAAAAAAGAATCAGCCGAATTTTTATCCTTACACTTTTAAATGCATCATCATCATCATCATCATCATCATCATCATTTTGCAGCTATCACCTATTCTAGTTTATATGAGAGTCACATAAGGCTTCGTTTTACAGAGGAAAAGTGGATCAGTTCCTGGTAATCAAACAGGGCCTGTGCTTGACCTATATTGCAAAATAATGAAGAAGGAGGAGGAGGACGGTTTCTTTAAAGTTGAGGTTGGCTATGATTGTTATTAATCTTCTAAGTTGATGTAATTTGAAACCACCTTAATTCCAATATTTCTACTTCGTGTGTTCGTAAAATAAACTGTGAAAGTACGAATTGATGATAAAATAGAAATGATCTATTCCACAGACTCACTTTTATGTTAAGCACTATTGTGTTAAATAAATTCTCTTGAACCTTCAGATTTGAATGCATTTTACACGTTTGCTTAATGAACAAAATGCATTATGAGAGGTTAACATTTGAAACAGAGTAGCTCTGTTTCACCAATGGCTCTATTTCCCCAACAGATATCATAAAAACTGAAATGAACTTGACATATCTTTAGATTTTTGTCCTTGTACTTTTAATATCATTTTCATGAGGTTCTAACTTGTTCTAGTTTATATGAGAGGCACATAAGGCTTAGTTTTATAATGGGAAAGGGGACAAGTTCTTGATAATCAAACAGAGCCTGTGCATGTGCTATTGCAAAATGAAGAAGAAGAAGAAGAAGAAGAAGTATTACTTTAAAGTTTAGGTTGGATATTATTCGCATATATCTTCTAAGTGTTGGACAAAATTCATAAATTAGAGTGCAGCGGAAGTCTTACGTACCTCTCGCCATAGCGTATATATTTGAGATCTGCTTGAATTCTTCTGAACGGGAATTTCTGGCACAGTGATGGACTGTCGAACACCGTCACCCCGTCAGGGAATTCTTGATTGAATGAATAACGTTTTGTTTTCCGTATTCATTCTAAGTCATGGTCTCACCTTTATATAGCCTCCCATCAAGACTCTTTAAGGGACTCAACGACCAGACACATCTTCTGAACACAACTCTTCAAATAATGATGCGGGACACATCCGATGATATATTTATATATATTAAAATAATATATAATATAAATATAAAATAATATATACATATAATATTAATTTCCAACATTCTCCCACTTGTCCCGCAACTTAATATTATTTGGTGAGTAAGTTCATTTAAGCAACACTACATGAACTATGGCGACAAGTCCTCATTGATCAAGTATTGTCTTCCATAATCACAAGTAATGCCCTTACTTAATGAGGTAATCCTTTATGAATAAACCTTAATGTTTATTCAATTCCTACCTTAATATTTATCAATCTCATCAACATATATGTATACAAATAACAAAAAGAGAATGATAACTATAGACGAAAATTCATCACATCATATACCTTCTTTAGTCACATAATGGCTTAAGCCCCATATAAGGTATATGTACAACAAAAGTCTTTCGGTTTCATACCTTTAGTCAAAGAATCAGCTAGCATTTTTTTTGTATTGATGTATTCAACCGAAACTTGGCCATTTCTAACTCTATCTTTAAAGATAGAAACTTTAATTCAACAAACATACTTTGAGCTCCGCTCTTTCTGTTGTTGGCAATGGCCACCGCAAATTTGTTATCACAAAACATTCTAATTGGCCTAGAGATTGAATCCACAATCTTAAGCCCTGCGATGAAATTTCTTATCCATATTCCTTGTGTATTTGCTTCAAAAGCAGCTACATACTTAGCATCACGAGTACTAGCAGTCACAAGTGTTTGTTTAACACTTCTTAATGATATTGCTCCTTCTGCTAAGAGGAAGACATAACCAGTAGTAGATATCCTTGTATCTTTACATCCTCTTAGATCAGAATCTGAATATCCAATCACTTCAAGATTGTATGTTCTTCTATATGTAAGCTTGTAATGTTTTATACCTTGAAGGCATCTAAAAACTTTCTTTGCAGCTAACCAATGTTTCATTCTAGGATTACTTTGGTATTTCCCTAACATACCCACAGCAAAAGCTATATCAGGTCTTGTGCAAACCTGTGCATACATTAAGCTTCCTACTGCTGAGGCATAAGGGATTCTTTCCATCTCCTTTCTATGTCAATCATTCTTGGGAAACTAGTCCAAACTGAACACATCTCCCTTTTTTCAATGGGAATGATCTTGGAATTACAGTTTTCCATCTGGAATCTTTCCAGAATTGTCTTGATATAGGTTTCTTGAGATAAACTTAAAAGACCTTCATGTCTATCTTTTTGAATCCTAATGCCAATGACATAAGATGCCTCACCCATATCCTTCATGTCAAAATTTCTGGATAAAAACTGTTTTACCTCTCGTAAGAGTCCTAAATCATTGGTTGTAAGTAGTATGTCATCCACATAAAGTATCAAAAATATGACATTACTCCCACTATTCTTGTGGTATATACATTCATCCATGACGTTCTCAATGAAGCCAAAAGATGTAAGTAATAACCTTAGTGATGACAGGAGCTGCAAAATTGTACGTATATGCTCACATTAGTCTTTTGAAGCAAACACAAATACTGTGCCAGGTGCATGGTCAACTTATTTGAACCATACGATTACAAATACGTATCACTAGTATGTACCTGTGGGCAAAGAATACTAGTATACAATGTATTTGTCTAAAAATTGATGAAATTAAAACGCAATTATTGTTTTCTAATACCTGTGGGCTACTTAAAAAATATAAGGCCATTATATTTCATCCTAATTAAATGTTTGATTATAATTATTTACCTGTGAGTCAAGATAAATTATAATTTTACATTTAATTACAATGATATTCCATAATACCATATGTGAGTTATTAATGTGCATGCAATTCAAACTAAAATGAGGATGCTGTGGCTACTCCCCAGATATATAGGCATGCTACTCACGAATATCTATTTGTGCATTTAAATACAAAATATGCAATAATAACATAATGAAAATTTAACAGTTAATCTAATTAACAATATGTAACTAGATAACTGAAATTCTCCCACTAATTCATGCTTCATATAAAATTGCTCAAACAAATCTTAATTTAGACAATTTCAAATTTCAAAATAATTGTAATTGCCTAAAGAGCAATAATATATAAATTCATAGACAAGTTAAATAATTCATACAAACAATTTGTAGAATTAAATAAATAAACAAATTTAGAGCTAATAAATAAAATCATCATAAATGTCTATAGTATAATATTTATTTGGCTCTAATAAATCTCTATAAAAACATGAATTCCAATTATAAAAAAATTAGTGAGAGAAATCAAAAAAATTTTCTTTTTATCCAGAAGCCCAAAAAGTGGCCCATGAAAAGAAAACAGGGGAAAATTTTTTTTATTTCACTGCCCATGAAAAAATTTACTGTTCATAATAGCAAAAAATTTACTGTTCACAATAGTCCAATCCGAAAACCACCAGCCCAGTCCGAAAAAATGGCCCAGAAAAGAAAACAAAAACAAAACAGTATTTTTCTTTTCATTTTTTTTGCCCAGAAAACAAAAACACAAAGTGGCCCAAAAAGAATTCGATCGGCCCAAATGGAAATAATTAAAAAAAATTCACTGTTTCAAAACACCTTTCCGAAAACGCAGAAAACCAAACGCGCCCTAAACAGAAATTGCTTCTATCCAGAATCACGTTTTACAAACTCACTTTTCCCAAAACGCAGAAAACAAAAATCACGTTTTATAAAACGAGCTTTATTCCAGAATCATGTTTCCTCCTTCTTCTTTACCCGCTGGTCACCAACCCGAACCGGAAATCCGAATTTCGACCGACGCGACGGTGCACTTACAGGCGCGATTCCCGGCGATTCGGACGGCGGTTTTTTGTGGTTTTGATGCCGTTTTCTTCGTCCTTTCGAAACGAAATCATTGGGAATATGATCCAATGAATTAAAGGATCAAGAAAACGATTTCAAAAACATGAAATCCTTAAACTTTATGGGTTTCATTCGGCCAACACAAAAATGAAGGTTTCGGTCGCCGTTGTTCACACCGAACGCGATGGAAACAGGGGAAAAACAATCCAAAGGCATTTTGGGAAAATCTATATCAAAACATATATATATATATATAATCATCCTATTTCCAGTTTGTATTGGACGACGGATTTAAGCGATGGAGAGTTCGAAAATACCATCGGCGGAAACATGTAAAACAATCTGTTTCGTCCTCTCTTGCTTGATAAATCCATATATATATATATATAACAGCAAACACAGATTCATACATATATATATGAACACGCATCACAAAAGAACTGGAAGGACACTGGAGAGACATGCACGCACATATGTGCATATATATACACTCGATAGAATCATTTATGTAATTCTACGAAGACTTGGATTCAGATCACGCGCATCACAGAGGAAAAGGAAAAAACTTAAGCGCATATATCTTCGTTTCCAAACAGGCACGCACACATATATATTTCCAGATTCAAATACGAAAGAGAGAAATCACAAAATCACAATTTCAAACCCAGAAAAGAACAAAATGTGTGTGTGTGCATATGTGTCTCTGAACGAAAGAAGACACGGGGAAAAAATTTTGGTTCTTCGACGATTTCAGAGACACAGAGGCTTATAACACCAGGGAGAGATAAAGTTTTGCTCTGATTGAACAAAATTCATAAATCAGATTGCAGCGGAAGTCTTACGTACCTCTCGCCATAGCGTATATATTTGAGATCTGCTTGAATTCTTCTGAACGGGAATTTCTGGCACAGTGATAGACTGTCGAACACCGTCACCCCGTCAGGGAATTCTTGATTGAATGAATAACGTTTTGTTTTCCGTATTCATTCTAAGTCATGGTCTCACCTTTATATAGCCTCCCATCAAGACTCTTCAAGGGACTCAACGACCAGACACATCCTCTGAACACAACTCTTCAAATAATGATGCGGGACACATCCGATGATATATTTATATATATTAAAATAATATATAATATAAATATAAAATAATATATACATATAATATTAATTTCCAACACTAAGTTGACGTAATTTGAAACTACCTTAATTCCAAGATTTCTACTTCGTGCGTTCGTAAGGTAAACTGTGAAAGTGCGAATTGAAGATAAAATAGAAAAGATCTATTCCACAGACTCACTAATTAGGATTTTGAATAAAAATAAATGTTTACCACGCATAAAGAATATTCCATTGAAAAAGAAACTAATCAAAATTTAAGAAATCACCATTGATTCAATAAACGGTTCCAATTGCATAAGCACGAACAGATATTCTCATTAACCCATGTTACAAGATCTTATTGCGTCACTATTTCACTAAATTTAAGATGAAGAAATGTAAACATTAGATCAAAATGAACAATTGTTAGCTATTCCTTGAAGCAGAATATGAGAGAAAAGGCATTGAAAAATCAGGTTTAAATATTTTTAAAATAAAAAAATATGATTTTTTTAAAAAAACCAGATCGTTATAAATTTAGAAATTTATGTGAAATGTTTTGTATAAAGCTATACCATTACAAATCATTGAGAGTTAATCCTTGGATAGGTTATTAAAAAAAAAACTTTCTCTGTAATTCATTAAGAGTGCACTCATGTCTTCCTTCACCACTTTTCAGAGAACTCTATAATGTTTGATCAGTCATCCCTAGTGTGCCTTTAATGATATTATTCATACATGTCTGAACCACCTTAAACGACCTTTTACCATTTTATTCTCAATATATGCCACTTCACCTTCAACCATGTTATATAAAAGCAATTCTAATTTGTTTGTATGTTCTTATTAAATCATAACTTTGGAGCGAGTACATGTTTCTGAGTTGTTGTGACATTATTTTAATCATAACACGTCCAATTTATCTTGTGAGAGTCGTGTTCAAGTGTAGCCGATCCTTTCGCATTATAAAGTTATGTGATGTTAATGAGATTTGTATATATTTCTATGTATAATAATCACAAAGGAAGGATGCTAATCATGAGAATAGTAGAATAATCACATTTTCTACTAATCATAATAGTAGAAGGATGCTAATCATGTTAATCTATGTATAATAATCACATTTTCTACTATGTTTAATAGTAGAAAATCATCGAAGTGCAATCGTATGTGACATGAAAAACCTCTCAACAAAGGCTTCCATTCTTAGCAATAGGAGAACTTACCGTACACTAAAATTACAGCTAGTTTTTACATTTAGTACTGGAAGGAGTAACTAGTATTGCAAAATCTTATTTTCTCATAGTTATATAATAAAAGGACATTCAATAGCAAACATGAGAATCCCATGACATGTGTAAATAGAGTATTGAATGCCTGCTGCTGCATTTGCATACCTAAGATACAACATATTCAATTACAAACAATGAAAAATGAAATCAGTTAAGAACAAAACAAAGAAGAAGAATAATATAATGAAATAAACCCTTACTTAAATGAAAGAAAAGATTTTTTAAATACAGAGAGATGATCATAATAAATCTCTTACCTCAGCATTTATTTGTTCCCAGTACTTCACGAAATCTCTTAAACTTAAGAACCGCAACAACATAAAGCAGATCTATCAGATGGTCAAAGAATCGAAGAAACTTGTGTCTCCATGCTCTGATGAATAAGAGAGAGCCACAAATTGCCCAAAAACCCGATGCGAATCCAACTCCCATCCCAAGATACAATGCCTTCAAAAAAGTGTCATGTTCATTTTCTTCAATCGATGACTTTACCTTGCGAGTTTCTTCTTTGTTATTGCACTTTTTTGGAAGAGGGTCTCCACAAAGGTTAAGATTGCCAACAAAACTCCAGGATTCAAAACTTTGAATCTGGGTTCCCTATGGGATTTGCCCAATGAAATTGTTATATGAAAGGTTCAACCAAGCAAGAAAAGACAGGTTAGAGATGGTTGAAGGAATTTCTCCATGAAGTCTATTGTAGCTGAGATCAAGGCTTTCCAGGTCTTTTAAACATCCAATTTCTTTGGGAATCTTTCCAATCAAATGGTTATGAGATAAGTTCAAGGACCACAATTGAGTTAAGTTAAACAACTCCTTAGGAATTTCTCCTGACAAATTGTTAGAAGAAAAATCAATAATACACTTCTGAGGAATACTCGGGAAATCTAATTCTCTTCCCTTAGAAAATATATCTGTTCCCTCCATCCAATAACTCTCTTCATCATGAGGAGGATGCATGATGTCATACATGCATTGTGCCATTGAGCCTGAAAGTTTATTGTCAGCAAGATCAATCACTACTAGAGAAGACATGTTGCACAACTGTCTTGGAATGTTGCCTGTAAATTGGTTGGCTCTCACTTTGAAAACCAACAAATTTTGATGTATTGCATTTGGCAAACCCCCTGAGAATTTATTTCTCTCAAGCACGAGGTATTCCAAATCTGTCCAGTGTGATAAGTCTAACGAAAAGTTGCCAAAGAAACCATTATCACTCATAAACAACGTTCTAACATGTGTCAACAGAGCCATTGAGGGAGGAACTTCACCGGATAGCTTATTACTCCTCAAATCAAGGTATCTTAATTGTTTCCAATTGGCCCAACAATCAGGGAGTGCTCCAATCAAATGGTTATATGATATATCCAAATGAGATAACATGTTTTCCTTATTACTCCCTCTAGAGCATAAGAATGGAGAAATAGATCCTGAGAAATAGTTATGTGATGCCCTAAACACTACCACATTTGTAGATATGTTTGGGAGGGCTCCAGTGAAATTATTATAGTCTAAATATATCGATGAGTGTAGTGTCACATTGGATATGTCTCCACTGATGAAGTTTTTTGATAGATCGACATCAGCAATTCTTGATATGAAGCTCCAAAATGTATCTGCATTGTGAATGTTCGAAATCTCTGATCTAGAAATCCGTAGTTTTTCTAGAGACCTTTGTGTGTATAACCATGCTGGAAAATTGGGACCTAAGCTTGTATTATCTGAAAGGAAAGATTGGAGTTGAAATGGTGGGACCCATTTAGGATTGAAGTCAAATTTGAAATTAGTTGAACCCAACTCCAGATATGTTAAGCTTGATAGATTGGCAAAGTTCTTTTCTGAAAGGACACCCACCCAAGAATTGCTACCAATGCTTAAAATGCTCAACTTAGTGAGTTGTCCGAGGCTTTCTGGAAGATTGCCTCTCAATTGATTGTATGACACATCTAAGTAACTTAAAGAAGAAAGGTTTCCAACAAGTGATGGAATTGGTTCTTCGAATTTATTATTGCCTAGTGATAAATAATTTAGGTTTGGAAGCTTAAACAAGGCTATTGGCAATCGACCGTGGAAATTGTTGTCACTAAGGTCGATATAAGATATTTCTTTAGTGAGATGAAAGAAGGAATTGGGTAATTTTGACCTGATATTGTTGTAAGAGAGATCAAGCATTTTAAGAGATGTGAAATTGACGTAGTTATAGAATGGAAAATCTCTCAACCCACAACCTTCCAAGTTCAATTCATTTAGTGAAGGCAGCATAGTCACATAGTGGAGCCATCTGGTGTCACTACCAATATCAGTGAAACTAAGGTTAAGATATTTTAATGAGGAGGTGGCCAATGATTGGTTTTTTGATTGGTCTCTATGTGAAGGATATTTAGAGACTTGGCATGATGGTGGAATACACACACTTGTGAGAGGGTTAAAGCTCAAATCCAAATAGCTGAGAAATTCAAGTTGAAGCAGAGATAGATTAATCACACCTTCTAATCTATAAGATGCTAGATCAAGCTCTGTAACTCTACCTGTGATGTTGTCGCAGTGAACTCCATCCCATAAACAGCAATCTTCTAGCTTAGTCCATGACAACATTTTGTTTGATGGATCTGCTAGCCCTTGTTTGAAGATCAAAAGTATTTTTTTATCATTCTCATTGCACAGAACCTCATTCGTTGTATTGCATATGCTTCTGTAGAATAATGTTGTAGCAAATAGCAAGGGCAGTAAAACACATGAAATTTGGGAAGGGAGGTTGGCCATTATGGGCAAGTCTGAATGTAATGCCCTCAATGAAGTTTCTTGAGATGACACGCACATATATATATTGGAAAATCTGAAGTAAGGAAAGATTAAAATGCCTTAAAAATTGATATGACCACACGATATTCCTTGCTATCAAAGTCTACTAATTGTTCCAAGTCTTCCGTTCTTTTTCCTAAAAAGCATTTATAACCACACACACGCATATATTTCATAGTCATGTCTTCGAATACTTCTAAATCTTCCCTTTGTTTGGAGGAAAAGTTTGAAACATTTATATGTTGAAGTGGGAGGCTGAGGCTTAGCCACGGTTTGGTATTATTCCATGAGTTCCTTGCATTACTTTTTCTGTCTGAACTTAAACTTCAATTATTGACTAATTTTTTTTAAAAAAGGGTAAAATCTCTTTTAGAAAATTATGATAACATACTATCTTGAGAGGAGTATTTCTATTAGCATATGAGTTCCTTGCATTACTTTTCTATCTGAACTTAAACTTCAATTATTGACTATATTTTTTTAAAAAAGGTAAAATCTCTTATTAAAAATTATGATAACATACTAACGCTTGAGCATTTTCATGTTTACTAGAAGTGCATACGGCCTCCCAAAATTTGTCTTCACATGCTATCTATTTTCTATTTTATCTTCATCATATAAATATTTTTTTATGTTTTTAAATTCTATATAAACATCTCTTGATGTTTGTAAAGTCTTCGTCCCAAATTACAGTCAACTTCAACCTCACTAATAATGTAACCCAGCTGAGGCCGGGAAGGTTCTAATGTCATCGTCATTCATTTTCCTTTGGTGAAAGAGATGTTGGCAATTTCGTCAAATATCATTTTTTTTTCGTTCAATTAAATTTTATTTCCTTCCATTCCTCCTCTCCTTTTTCATATAAAATTATTCTATAATGAACCCAAACAAGGCTTTAATTAGTTCTTACACACTGTTTTTTTCAAAAGCATATGTATCTTAGTAATGGAAGCAATTCTGTTTGACCCATTATTGAATACTGAACGTGGACACTTCTTTTGACGGAAATTCTAACATTGATTCGTCATGTTGTAAGGCATTAACTGATTCTACTAAACACAACCTTAGTTGGTTCTTACACACCATGTTTATTTAGTCATTACCTAGCAATAAAGATAATCCTTGATTGATCATCTGAATTATAATATGAGCAAATTCAAACAAGCTAATTCTAAACATCTAAGAGGTAATTAACACTCACTTAATTGGGCAAGGGCGTTTTATTAAGGAAGATTTTTTATCTAATGACTGTATTGATATCACTGAAATTCGATACAGTAATTTATCCTCTATATATTTTGATTGTATTTTTTGTAGAATTTGATCGAAAACTAAAGAGAGGAAAAATGTATGAGTATGTGACGTATTGAAGACATTGTCCCATCCAAGGCACTTGTAAAGTCTTCATTCCAAACTATACTCAATTTCAATCTTTCTCATTAATGAAAAACAACGAAGAATTTTCTTGTCTGCTGCCCTCTCTTGCCTAAAACGTCTGCTCACCAACCGTCTTATAAACATGAGGAGGTGGGTGATCAATAACCTAGAAGTTCCCTTGCAGCTCATGAGCTCGCTTAGCTAACATATCTGCTGTGCTGTTCCACTCCCTAGGAACTTAGCTAACTGCGGCCTGTTAATTACCATGAGTCAAAAGCTTGGCTTCATTAATAACATATTTCTAAGGATGGGTATGATTGCAATCACTACTAACTAAATTTAGCCTTAATACAATCAGAGTTCAAAAATGATTTTCACTTACCTGAAAACCTCAGGTCTAACAAAGATTCAACCATGGATAAAGCTTAAATTTACGTCATGGTTTTTAACGTAACATGGCTTATTTTTTTTAACCAAGCTGTTTGTAACTAACCTAATAGCATAAAAATTAAATTTTATAGCTTCACCAAAAAAAATTAAATTTTATAATTTGAAATTACTATTCATGAAACAATCAAATTTTTATTAAGAAAATTCTATTTGGGTAATATATTTTCTTGGCTAAAATTTTTTATTTAAATAATGAAATTTGTGGAGCTCATCATTGTGATGAAATAGGATCATATGTCTCTTTTATGATGATTGCCCCCAGCGAAACTTGTCCAGGAGTTTTTTTTGTTTAATTTTTGAAAAATTCATTCACTACCTTTTTTTTAAATTAGACAAATTTGTCCGGTGAGTTTGTTTGAAGGAATTGCAACTCCTTGCTCGAATATCAAAAGTAGTCTTTGATCATTCTCGTCGATGACAACCGATAGTCCTGTTTGTGCTACAAATGGCAGAAAGAGCGAAACAAATGAAACTTGCGAAGTGAAACTTCCACCGTGCGTGGTTAATATAATTCTGAAAATGAATGCCAAAAGAAATATATAAAATATTGGAAAATTAGAATTAAAGGAAAACTTAAAAGCCTAAAGAAAATTATACCTACATCATCGCATTTATATCACACAACAATATTTTCAGTGACTGTTATGTGACAAATAATGCCACGTCATTGCATGTGTCATGACACAACAATATTTTCAATGACAGTTGTGTAACAAATAGTGCCACGTCATCGCATTTATTATCACACAACAATATTTTCTGTGACAGTTGTGACAAATAATGCAACCACAAATTTGACAAATTAAGCTTCAATAGTCTTCCTTCCAAATCCAATTTTTCTTCTTGTCATTAATATAACCCAAAAAAATAGTGTGAACGCTTCAAAAATATGATAGCAATTTCAATCTTATCATCAATCGATTTCGTTTGGTGAAAGCGATGTTGCCAATGTCGTCAAACATCATTTTCATCCATGTCTCCCCTTTTTATTCCTATAAATTATTCTATAATCTATAATCAATCCAAAAGAGGCTTTAGTTAATTCTTATAACAGAATCCAATCATTGAGTTGATCGTCTGAACCATAGTATGAGCAAATTAATTAAACAAGTCACAAAATCTAACTTGGGCCGGCGTGTTCTATCAGAACAAGATGATTAATGGCTCTAACTTATTGCAGCTCATTTTTTTGTGTTTTGGTTCTTATTTATACTTTTAATCAACTACATTTATTCATCAGTATCTCTCTAACTTATTCTAATTCTTGTTTTTTTCGTGTTTTAGTTTTAGGCCGTGAGTGATAATGGTGGGTATAGAGTTTCGAGTGTGCCAAGCCTGTTTGCTTAGCTTGTAAAGTAACTATAAATTTATATGGAAGATTATTTGGTTTAGGATACCGGGATCTTATATTATTATGTGCTAAAGTGTGAGGCAGAGAAGAGGACGATGGAAACTGTGCAGTATGTAATTCATTGTATTGAATCATATATTTCTTGTACAGTGCAGCCATCATATATATATAGTAAGAATAATGACCTAGACTATTCTTTGGATCCATTGTTTACCGGAACGTGAGATAGTGCTGTAATGGTTTGGGCCTTATTGCATGGGCTTCTGTTGGACTTGGACTTGTTGGACTGCTGAGGTGATTGGTGTGTTTAACATCCCCCCGCGAGGTGAAGGGTAAGGACCTTACCATGAGACTTGAATGCAATGAAAGGAATCGCTAGGCAATCAGTGGCTTGGTGAGAATATCAGCAAGTTGATCTTGAGATGAAATGATAGCAATCCAGATATTTTTTTGATGCAACTTGTTCACGAACAAAGTGATAGTCCAAAGCAATGTGCTTGGCTTTGGAGTGAAAGATAGGATTGGTAGCCAGGTAAGTTGCACCAAGATTATCACAGTATAGCAGAGGACAGTGAGGTGTTTGAATGTTGATTTCAGTTAATAACTATTGAATCCAAATTAATTCACTGGTGGCATTGGCTAGAGAACGATATCCAGCTTCAGTGCTTGAGTGAGATACAGTTGGTTATTTCTTGGAGTTCCATGAGATGAGATTGGAGCCGAAAAAGATCAATTGGAGCCGGCAGTGGAATAAGAGTCAACTGGACAACCACCCCAGTCAGCATCTGAGTAAACATTGAGATTGGTGGGAGGAGGTAGCGTAGTAATGGGTGAAGAGGTCAGGGAAACAAAGCGAGATAGATAGAGGCCAAGGTGATAAGTGCCACATAGGTATCGAAGGATCCGTTTCACAGCAGACCAATGTTGTTCGGTAGGGGCATACATGAATTGACACACTTTATTGACAGTAAAAGAGAGATCAGGATGGGTGAATGAGAGGTATTGTAGGGCTCCTACAATGATGCAATATAGAGTAGGATTATGAAATGGTGTGCTTGTGGTGATAAGTTTGCAGTTGACAACCATTACAGTATTGACAGGGTGAGCATGGATCATTTTGGAGCAAAGAAGGAGGTAAATAATGTATTTCTTTTGAGAGAACACAATACCAGATGGGACATGATGAACTTCAACCCCAAGAAAATAATGGAGTAGGCCAAGATCCTTAATTAGAAAGGAACATTGAAGATTAGAGATTAATTCCGTAATGGCTAAATCAGAGGACCCAGTAACAATAATATCATCAACGTAGATAAGAACATATATGTGACAGTTAGAAGATTGAAAAAATAAAAGAGATGGGTCAGATTTGGAAGCCATAAAATCGAGTTATAATAATTTTATGCTGAGACATGAGAACCACGCCCTGGGAGCTTGTTTAAGGCCATATAGGGAGCAATTGAGTTTGCAAACTTAGTTAGGATAGTCATGATGGACAAATCCAGGGGGCTGGGACATGTATACATTTTCATCTAGGAAACCATGGAGAAAAGCATTCTGGATATCTAATTGCCTTAAAGCCCAACCATGAGTGATAGCAAGAGACATGAGTAATCTTATAGTTACCAGTTTTACAACTGGTGAAAATGTTTCAGAGAAATCCAAGCCAGCTTGTTGATGAAAGCCTTTAGCTACCAAGCGTGCTTTGAAATGATCAACTTGGCCGGAGGAGGAGTACTTGATGCGAAGGAGCCATTTGCATCCGATTGTGTTGTGCGATCTGGATGGAGGTACCAAAGTCCATGTATTTGTGTCGAGGAGAGCTTGAAACTCATTGTTCATCGCCTATCTCCATCTAGGTGATATGAGGGCTTCAGTGACAGAGCGTGGAACGGGTTCAGAGGTAGTGGCAGTGTAGGCACGGGGTGGGGGCCACGGGATGGTGCCGTCTGTGAAGAGTCTGGGTTTGGTGATGTTGACCCGTGAGCGAGTGGTCATTGGGTGGAGAGTGGATGTACGTCTGGTAGGGGGAGGGAGGTGCGGCGAGCTCGAGGATAGAGAGTCAGGAGGTGGTGTGGTCAGAAACATTACAGAGGTGGAGGTCATTGGGGCTCGAGATGAGGAAGAATGAGATGGGAGTGGTGCTGTAATAGGGGATGTGGGGTCCATGTGTGCAGGTGCAGCAGGGAAGTAGGGGACGGATGTGTCAGGAGAGTGAGGAGAATGTGTGGCAACTGGGAGTACGGGTGAATGTGGTGGAATGCTAAGATCAGAGTGGGATGGTAGAGGATTAATGGGCTGGGCCGAATTGGTGAATGGGAGGACAGTGCATTGGTCTTGGGCTAAGTTGGTAGCGTGACCGAAGAAAATGGAAACTGGGCTTCGTCAAAACAGACATCTCGTGAGATATAGATGTGCCCAGTTTGGATATTGAGGCAAAGATAGCCCAGATGGTTGTGAGCATAGCCTAAGAATACGCAGAGCATGGATTGAGGCTCCAGCTTATTTTTGTTATATGGTCGGAGGTGGGGCTAGCAAGCAAAGCCAAAAACACGCATGAAAGTATAATTTGGCTTGTTGTGAAACAGAATTTCAAAGGGGGATTTTTGGTTTAGTGTGTTGGTGGGTGTCCGGTTAAGTAGGTATGCTGAGGTGGAGAATGCATATGACCAATATGATCGAGGTACATGAGAATGCGAGAGCAGTGTGAGGCCCTTTTCAAAGATGGAACGATGACGTCGTTTAACCGTTCCATTATGAGTGTGTGTGTGAGGACAGATTATGCGATGATGAATACCCAGGGATGAAAATAATCTGTGTAGAGGACGAAATTCCCTACCCAGTCTGTTTGAACTGATTTTATTTTGTGATTTATCAAATTTTCAACCAAAGCTTGGAACTGAGGGAAAACAGTATAGACTTCATTCTTTGTACGCAGAGGGAAAAATGAAATATAGTGAGAAAATTCATCTACAAAACATGCGTAATAACAAAAATCATCTACTGATATGACTGGGGAGGGACCCCAGACATCACAGAATACAAGTTGTAAGGGAGCTGTGGATCTGTGAGGAGACATGGGAGAAGGTAGACGATGACTTTTAGAGACCCTGCAAGCTGGGCATTGAAAGGAGACCTTCATGCCGGTAGTGGGAAGTTTGTTAGAGTGTATGATTGCTTTGACTGTACGGAGAGAAGGATGACCAAGCCTGTTGTGCCATTGAGTCAAGGAGGTGCGAACACTGAAACATGTGCTAATACGATGAGGAGTAAGAGTACTAGGAATAGAGTAGAGATTATTGAGACATGGACCTTGAAGTAGTATTTTGTTGGTGCGAGAATCTTTCACAAGAAAATAGCGAGCGTGAAATTCAAAGTAAGCATTATTATCCTTACAAAATTGTGCAACAGATAAAAGATGTTTTGACAGTTGAGGAACATGAAGGAGATTAGAGAGAAGAAAATTGCCAGCGGTGAATGTGAGATGCCCTGCGCCAGTGTTGTGGATGGGTGTTGGTGAGCCATCACCAACGAAAACAGCACCCCATCCTTCATAAGGGTTCGAGTGAATGTTCAGTTTGGATATATCAGGTGTCATATAATTCGTGGCTATGGTGTCAGGATACCACAAGGTGTCATCTATTGGTGTGGGTAGAATGGAGTAATTAGTAAAGAAGGAAAAGGAAGGAGAAGGTTGAAAGTGAGGATTATATCTCTGAGGACAATGGAAAACTGTATGGCCGGGTGTGTTACAAAGGGCACAAAGATTATTATCTGAGAATGAAGTAAGGGCTTGACCTCTACCACGTTGACCAAAAGAGAAGCAACCAACGTTACGAAAAACTCGGCCACGGGAAAAGAAGGTGCGGCCACCACGACCTCTGAATGGAGGACCAGTGGCTCGGTAAGGTGGAGGAGTTGGCAGTAAACCTAGGGATTGGGCAATATTCGCTGTAATGGGTGAGTGAAGGGGGTGATGATGATGCTGATTCTGTCTGGCTTCGTATGTAAGTAGGTGACTGAGGATTTCTTCAGCTATGAGTATATCTCTTTGGGTGGTTAGGGAAGTAACCACAGAATCAAAATCATGACCCAAACCACCAAGAAGATATATGTTGAAATCAGGATTAGAAATAGGGTGTCCTGTAGCTGCTAGGGAATCAGCAATAAGGGTTGCTCTTTGAAAGTATTCAGAAATGGACTCACCTCCCTTTTTAAGATGTGCTAATTGTTGGTGGAGTTGAAGGTATTTGGCTTGAGATTGTTGTGAGAACATTGTTTCAAGGGCAAACCACATGGCTCTGGAAGTTTTATGGCGCATGACCTAAGCAATGATTTTTTTCCGACAGAGAAGAAATGAGTAAAGAGAGAACTAGCTGGTCTTGTTCAAACCACTTAATGTATAAGGGGTTGGTGTGCCATTAGGGAGTTTTGAGGGAGGAGGAGGATTAGATCCATCAATGTAGCAGAAGTACCATTGTCCATAGAGGTAGGGAAGCATTTGGGCTCTCCATATGAGGTCATTTTAAGAGTGAAGCTTGACTGTGATGAAGTGAGAGACATTTGTTGGTTGAGTGAGGATAGGTGGAGTGGCGGAGGGGTTTTGGGTGGTGGAGGTATGAGAGGAGGGGCTCTGAGTGGGATCAGCCATGGCGGATGCCGTTCACTGTTTTGATACCATGCTAAAGTGTGAGGCAAGGAAGACGACAATGGAAACTGTGCAATATGTAATTCATTGTATTGAATCATATATTTCTTGTACAGTGCAGCTCTCATATATATAGTAAGAATAATGACCTAGACTATTCTTTGGATCCATTGTTTACCGTAACGTGAGATAGTGCTGTAATGGTTTGGGCCTTATTGTATGGGCTTCTGTTGGACTTGGACTTGTTGGACTGCTGAGGTGATTAGTGTGTTAACATTATGCCTTCTTAATTTTAAGTAACCAATTGGCACTTGGTAGAGTTGGCAAGGCTACTACCAGCATTCCTC
The DNA here is from genome assembly GCA_025593235.1 of Vachellia pachyceras. Classification (NCBI taxonomy): domain Eukaryota; kingdom Viridiplantae; phylum Streptophyta; class Magnoliopsida; order Fabales; family Fabaceae; genus Vachellia; species Vachellia pachyceras. The sequence goes on from JANTPZ010103908.1 coordinate 33,755, forward strand.
GGGGTGAGGGTTTGATCCCTGGGGAGTGACAGTCGCGATAATTAATGCAACCTCAAAGAAATTGTCCCATCAGTACCTCACTACCACCGTAAGGTCTCCTCGCAGGGGGTCCGGATTAGTCTGGGGCGGACAATGACCCCAAAATACCGGATGGTTTATACCAAACAAAATTTTTTTAAGTATATGAGCGAGTGAATAATCAAGTCAAATCATTCACTGTATTTTACTCGTACGTACCAAGCTCTCTCAAACTATGACTTATGCTCTCTCATATATCGAGAGTGTTAACTCAAATATAGAGATCATCGATTCCCAAACCATACTTTATTTTATTTCATTCAACGAGAAAATAATCAAAGTTTAAAAGTGCAGTAATGGTGAATGACTTGAAAAACCATTCAACAATGGCTTTTCTGTGACATGGGAGCACACATTAGATTTTCTTATAGTTACACACTACTACTACTACTACTACTACAGAATAGATATATGGCATTAATTAAGTAGGAAACATTAGATCTCTTGGGCAATATATAAATAACTGCAGTAAAGCTTTATATTCCATGAAACAAACTATCATATTGGAGCGAATTTATGAGGAAGTAATTGGAATATCAAGTATTATTGGATAAAAATTAAGGATAGTGTACCTGAATACACACAGACACACACATGCTTGTTGCTGCACGTGTATCCCGTATGGTCAACATATTGAGCAATATAGGGAATGAGTTCATAACTGATTTTTTTTTTGGGCAACCAAGAAGAATGCGAACAGGAAAATAATGAAGCCTCATATGAAAAATTATCATGTCGAATCAGTTAATTACCACAACAGCAATACGTACTTAGCATTCAATGAATGCTTTTTCCTCAACTTGAGGGCCACAAAAACATAAAGTCGATCCACCAGAAGAAAAAACAGTTGAAAGAATTTGTATCTCCATGCTCAAATGATGAAAAGACAACCACAAACTCTACAATAAAGCCAACTTCAGAAAGGTATTACGTTCAATTTCTTCAGCCGACTTTAAGTTATGAGTTTCTTCTTTCTTATTGCACTTGAGGCTCTCCATCAAGTTGAGGATTTTTTTTTATTATAGAAGTTCTATGCACATGTAGTTAAATACAATATCCTTTCTATCATGCTTGCAAAGTAATGCTAATGTGTTATTTTGCTCATTATTACATTAACCAATTTAAGTTGATAAGCCAAAGCAATGACCTAAGTTGAAGATTACTTTTTTCAGCATTTCAATTTTTTAAGGAAAAAGAAATTTCCAATAAACTTCATTAAGCCGACTACACAAACTTTTCAGCCCTATGTATCGGTTTTTTATAAGAGCCTTACAGACATTATATGTATCACACCTTTCTTAACTAGGACTCAAACATTGATTTACTACATTGTGATTAACTAACCCCATCTGTTAAACCTAATGTTTGTTATTTTAGGTATCCCTTGTAAAAACTTCTGCTTCGGAATGTTGAACATGAATGGGCTTATGAGATTCTATCATTTGTGGAGAAATAACTTTACTATAAGTGTTTCTATCTTAATTAAAGAGGATTGACGAGGCCTAATATTTTACCCAATCCTTAAAATATTAGACTCAATCACAGATATTTTTTTTCATTAAACTCAGTCACAGATATGATGATAAGCATTTTAAACTATCACGGCTTCTATTATATATGGCCATGCATGTGCTACTCGTATGATGGTTCCTTTAACATTTAGAAATTGGCAATAAATTCTCTTCGACTTCCTAATTCGAGAGCAGTCTGTCCGTCTGGTTAATGACCAAAATACAATGTATAGCTACAGAGAAAAATGGCTGATGTCAAGTGAACATTAGAAACAAATTAGCTCTGTTTAATCAATGGCTGTGTTTTCACCACATGCACCATCAACACTGACGATCAACGTGTATAGTCTCTTTAGATTTTCGTCCTCACACTTCTAAGTATATCGTCTTTTTCTGTGGCTCTAACTTATAATAGTTTATGTATAAGAGTATTTGGCATTGAGTATTAGTGAATGAGAGAGAGAGAGATACAAGGCTTAGTCTTACAGTGGGAAAGTAGACCAGCTCTTGGTAACAAGACAGGGCCTGCGCTTCAACTATTGTAGATTGAAGAAGAACCATTCTATAAAAGCATAAAACACAAGGATTAATTACTTTCAATTATTGTTATTATTCAAGGAAGGTTAGAGTGGAAGTTATTAAAGAAAAAAATGAGAGAAAATGTTTGATATGGTTTGGACTATTCAAAGAACGTCAAAAAATGCGCCAATGAGAAAGGTTAATTAAGATATTTGGAGTCCAGTTAACAGGGATGGAGAAAGACCCAAGAACACTATCCATTAGGTTATTGAGCTAAACCTTTTAATTTACAATTTATATAAAGATTTGATTTTTAATAAAGATTCAATGACATTGTGTGACCAATTAATCCTACTTCATCTAGTAGGACAAAGTTTTGTTGTGGTTGTGTACATCCATTTCCCATTAACATCAATGGCACTTTCTTAGGTAAAAATAGGACACCAGCCTACAAATTCAATCAAGTTTAATATTGTCGTGTGATCCATATTTCCTTCCGGTGAAAGGGATGTTGCCAATTTCTTCAAACATCATTGTCATTCCACTAAATCTCATACATTTCCATCCATTTCTCCTATTCTTATTACCATATAGTTATCATATAATTAATGCAAACAAGCCTTTAATTAGTTTGTATACGCAGTGTAAGAGTGGGGACTTCAATATAATCCTGGGTTGATATGCGGAACTATGATATGAGCAATTAATCAAAGAAGTTCTGGAAATCTACGAGGTAACTCCTACTTGGGCCCAGGAGTTCTATTAGAAGATGAGTAAGGGCTAGCCCTAACTTATTCTACTTGCTCATACCAAGTTCTCTCAAACTAACTGTGACTTGAGCTATGGGCATGGCAGCCTCCATATGCATTATGCTCTTCCATATATACTCTTGTTAACTCAAATGTATATATCGTCAATTCCAAAAGCATGCTTCATTCAAAGAGAAAATAATCAAAGTTTTAAAGTACAATACTGATATATGAATTAGAAAACCACTCAACAAAGACCTTTTTGTAACATGGGAACACACATACATTGATAACTTTTGCCACAAATTAGAGACATGAAAATGGGTAGGAAATGTTAGAGCCCATGGTCCATGTATAACTGCAGTAAACCTCTCTACTTACCTGAAATGAAATATAACATATGAATTTAAGAGGAAGCCAAGTCATTAGAATGGTACATAGCACATTAAAAAAAAATCAAAGAACCAGTGGTCAAAAATATTGTACCGTAATATGCTTGTTGATGTACCTGTATCCCGTATGTTAAGCATACTGAGCAATAAAGGGAATGAGTTAAGAACTGATTTTTTTAACCAAGAAGAATACGAAGAGGAAAATAATAAAGCCTCATTTAAAAAAATTATAATATCTAATCGGTTTATTACCTTAAAAGCAATATGTTTTTAGTATTCATTGTAATTTTTTTCAACTTGATGGCTGCAAAAATGTAAAGTTGATCCACCAGAAGATAAAACAGGAAAGAATGTGTCTCCGTGCTCTAATGAGGAAGAGAGAACCACAATCTTTCCAGAAATTCACTGCAAATCCAACTCCCATCCCTAGATACAATGACTTTAGAAAGTCATCACATTCATTTCTTCAACTGGCTTTGACCGATAAGAAGCTTCTTCATTGTGGCACTTTTTTTGGAAGAGAATCTCCACAAAGATCAACCTTTCCATCAAAACTCTGAATTTTGATTCCCAAAGGAATTTGTCTGATGAAATTGTTACATGACAAGTTCAAATAATCTAGAAATGACAAATTAGAGATGATCGTATGAATCTCTCCAAATAGCTTATTATAGTTGATATCTAAATATTCTAATGCTTTCATGTCACCAATTGATTTTGGGATCTTCCCAATCAAATGGTTTTGAGACAAGTCTAAAGTCCTTCATCAAAAAATGCCAATATGTCCTAGTGGCTGGTGCGAATATAGCCATGTTGAAATATTAAGACTTAGACATGTATTACTCAGTTTCAAATCCAAGAGTTGAAATGGTGGGACCCATTTTGGATCGAAGTCAGATTTGAAACTAGTTGAACTCAAGTATAGCGACGTTAGGTTTGAGAGTTTTGCAATTTTTTTTGGAAAAAACTCCAACCCACAAAAATTCCCAGCAATGCATAAATCATTCAAATTATGGAGATATCCAAGGCTTTCAGGTAGGTTTCCATTGATGTTGTGCACTGAAACTCCCTTCCATGAACAACAATCTTGTTCAACAGTGCAAGATGAGAGTTCTTTGTTTGGATATATCACTCCTTGTCTGAAGATTAAGAGCAATATCTTTTGTCATCTTCTTGGCAACGCACGACTCCATTTGCACTACTCATGATGCTCTTCTGTTTAATATTGTTGTTGCGTGTAGAAGAAACAGGAAAACAAACCAAATTTGTGAAGTGAAGAAGCTGGCCATCATTGTGGTTAATTAACTTGAGTACTTTGAACTCAATAAAGTCCTCAAGCTTTCATTGGTGTGTATATATAATAACTTGTGAAAATGAATGCCAAGAAAAAAAAAAAGATAAGTATTGCCTCAAAATAAATGCAAACGGGTCGTCATTTGATTAGGCCCTATGAAACTATATCATTTAGCTTTATAATAATATGAACATACCCCATAAATTATTGGTGAATCCTTCCTTTTTGTTATGTTACTCTTCACATCATTGACACGTGTTATCTTTATTCATAGTTTCTTTACAAAGGGTATATAAATAATTCAATTGTAAACCAAATATAATGCTTATTTTTTTTGAAAGATACGTTTTTTTAATTTTAGTTAAGAAATGAACAAATGGATGTGGAATTCATAACTCGGGGACAATTATTATGTGTATAAAAAATTTGACATAATTTAGAGATGACCCGAAGTAATAATAAATTACCAGTGGTTTATTTGTTTGTCTTTCAAATAGTCATAATGAAATTTTAAGTTGCTAGCCTCGCTTTAATTACCATGTATAATTAGTTAAAAAGTATATTGAAGTCAATTCTTTTTCACCTTTTATAAATATCCAAACCATTTGGAAATCGCATTCACATAAATTGAGACAAAATTCATTTCACTTACCTTTTTCATAAACCATAAATAATATTGAAAAAGTAACTTTAATAACGTTGAAAAAGTAACTTTTATTGTTAATCCAAATAGGGCTAGTCACTAATTCCCTTTTTTTTTCAATTTCAACAACTACTACAATGATCGGTCTAGAAGTACAATGTGAATCACGTATTTTAAAGGGAAAATTGTTGTGAAAGAGAAAAAAAAATGTTTATAATCTGCTTTCTATCGTTAATCAAGATTTAAAGGGAAAAAGGAATTATCCATTCTAGATGATAACATCAATTATTAAAGTATTTATAAAACAAAATAAAAAGAAGTGAAAACATGAGAGGTACAATAGGAATTTATGATTTTTGAAAGTGACTTTAGATAAAAGTTATTTTTGACATCAATGAGAATATCTATCGAATATAAAAATTACACTATCTCTATTTTTTAATATAAAAATCAGTTAACATTTTTTGAGATTAAAAGATAAATAAATTATTTAAAAATATTTATATGTATACTTAGATTATGTATGAGTTTGTAAGTCATGTAAAATAATTTAAAAAATGATAAATATAAATACTTTAAAGAAACTTATTTTTCTTCCTTTATTTTTCAAAAAGGAATAGGCCGAATTTTATATTAATGATGCATCATGTGAAGTTAACATTTGAAACTGAGTAGCTTGTTTAACTAATGGCTCTGATTCCCACAACATACTTAATCAAAACTGAAATGAACTTGGCATATCTTCATATTTTTGTCCTTACAATTTTAACTGCATTTTTTTTTGCAGCTATAACTTATTCTAGTTTATATGAGAGACACATGTCACGAGGCTAGTCTTTCGACCCGCACAGCACTTAACAACCTTCGCTGGGAGTTGCTAAGTAAGCCTAACTTGTAAGGAAAGAAGGATGCTTGGCTAAATTGAGAAGGATAGAAGCCTTTGAGGCAAGGAAGAGAACTTGGAGAATATGAGACTCGTATTACTTGAGAACTTGAGGATACAATGATTTACAAAACTCGAGGATTTGGGATGACTCGATGATGGTTTGCAAATGAGGAGGGGTGTGGTATTTATAGCCTTCTTCCACCTCCTTACTATTTCTCACCTCCTTAATGGATGGTGAGGATTGAAACGATCCTACGATCACAATTCACTCTCTAGAAATATCTCTACAAATATCTTAGATATTTACATGGAAATATCTAGACACAAGTATTAAAATAATGATGCTAGAGATGTGTGGATGTTTCTGGAATGCTCTTATACTCTCTAGCACACTGAGGGTTTCTCGGGGGTCCTTTAAAGAGTCTCGGGACGTTCCGGAGGTCCATAACCTCGCGAAAAATCATAGAGCGTGACATTCTCCCCCACTTGATTTCACGACGCCCTCGTCGCGCCTTCCTCCTTGTAAGGTTGAAGGTTGCTCCACTGTGGCATATCGACTCAATTCATGTTGGTGCAGAGTACTCCATCATGCATCCGAAATCTCCGAGTCTTGCCTTCTTCAGCAAACTTCACTAAGTCGCTTGCAGTGGAGTCTTGAAACATACCTTCCTTGATTCGTTCAAGGAAGCTGGTTGGCAAGCTGGCGGTGAGAGCGGCTAACTCAGCTTTCCTACTCAAGGCGCCTGCTACCACATTTGCTTTTCCTAGCTTGTACTCTAACCTGTAATCAAACTCGGCAAGAAAGTCTTACCAACGAGCTTACTTTGGGCTGAGCTTCTTTTGCGTCTGGAAGTAGCTCGTAGCGACATTGTCTGTCATTATGGTGACCTTACTTCCAAGCAAGTAATGATGCCAGACTCACAAGCAATGGATTATGGCAGACATCTCCTTTTCTTGGACCGTGTAGCACCTCTCTGTGTCATTCAACTTGCGACTCTCTTATGCAATAGGGTGCCTTTCTTGCATCAACACACCCCCTATTACAAAGTCTGAGGCATCGGTGTGTACCTCAAACGGCTTGGAATAGTCAGGTAAGGACATGACAGTCTCTTGCATGACTACCTGTTTCAATCTCTCAAAAGCATCTTGGCAACCTCGTGTCCATTGCCAAGACTTGTTCTTGTTTGTTATTTTGTTTAAGGCCCGGTAGTCGATACACATCCATAGTGAACCATCCTTCTTCTTCTGGAAAAGGACTGGAGCACCATACGGGGCCTTGGATGGTTGAATATATCTGGAGTCTAAGAGATCTTGGAGTTGTCTCCTTAACTCAGTGAGTTCCGGAGGTGACATGCGATAAGAGGCTAAGGCAGGTGGCTTGGCACCAGGCTTCAACTCTATCTGGTGATCTACCTCTCTCCTAGGAGGTAGCTTCTTGAGCAACTCTTCCGGCATGACGTGCTTGTACTCCCGTGGCACATCTTGAATGCAAGGGGGCAAGGATTTCTGTTGAGTGGTTATGCCATCCGTCTCTCCAACCGACGAATGTGTGGTGGCAACATGTCCTTCTGAACTCTTAAGATCCCTCTTGAATTGTAAGGCAGAAATCTCAATGGCCGATTGCATACGCTTCAAGGGGATTACTAGAATCATGTTGGAATCAACAACCACCAGAGATTTGGCTTTAGGAATTGCAAAGGCATGGGCTTTGCAGAAGAAAGCCAGTCCCAATACAACGTTGAAGTCATCCATTGGGACAACGGTAAAGTCCAACGTACCTTGCCAGTCTCCAATCTTGACATTCACATCCTTGGCGATCCCAAGGACTTGTTTTGCTGGGGAGTTCACTGCCTTGATGGTGCCTTCACCCTTGTTCAGTTGGATGCCGAGTCTCTTCGCTTCTTGGACCTCCATGAAGTTGTGAGATGCTTCTGTATCGAGCATCGCAGAGGTAGCCTTACCTTTGATGACAAGGGCGGCATAGAGTAGACCCTTCTTCTCTTTCTTGGGTGGAGAAAAGAGTCCGGACAATGCATTCAAATGTTGGAGGGAACCAAGGTCAACTTGTTGCTCCTTGTGTTGCCTCTCCTTCATCTCGGCGACCATGGCATTCATAGCCTTGCGGTTGGGAAAGTCGCGAGTCCAATGTGGACCATCGCATATAAAACACGGCTTTGGTGGCTTTGAGGCTTCACGCTTGGTAGGGAGTGGTTTCTCCTGTTTGGAACCAAGGGACTTACCACCATACTTGCGCTCAGAGGTCTTCTGTGTCCTTCATGGTCTCCCCCACTTTTGATGGGATTAGACTTCTTCGACTTCCAAGAGTAGTCGATTAGGCTCTCGGCAGCCGCGATTGCTTCATCAAGCGTCTGCACCTTACGCCTGTCAAGTTCTACTCTGGCCCAGTCTTTGAGTCCGTCCATGAAGTGGAAAAGAGCTTCCTTGTCGGATAGGTCTTTGATCTCGAGCATGATAGTAGTAAACTCCTTGATATAGTCAGGAACACTACCAGTCTGCCTTAACCTACGGAGCTTACCTCTAGCATCCGTCTCAGCATTGTGGGGAACAAAATGCTTTCGGAGTTTTGACTTGAACAGCTCCCATGTGTTGAGAGTGCAAATGCCCTTCTCTTTCTCGGCATGCTTCCTGTGCCACCATAATTGGGCTGCATCCCGAAGGAAAGTTGAAGTAGAGTTGATCCTAATCAAGTCATTAGAGGCTCCAATGGCCTCGAAGTACTGCTCTAGGCCAAAGAGAAAGTTCTCCACAACTGTTGCACTACGTGTGCCATTAAACATTGCCGGCTTGGGCACTTTGATACCCCGAGAAGTGGCATTCGACATACTACCACTAATAGGGCTGCTTGCACGGAGATGAGATTCCAACTCATGACGAATCTCATCCATTTGAGAGTGCAGGCCTCGCACTTCATCTCGGACATGTCTACGGAGATCGGCGAGATCCTGGGTAAGGGAATGAATGTCTTCCCCCAAGCTTCAGCCAAGTTCTGCTATCATGGCCTTAGCAACATGTGATACCTCAGCGTTCTCCTGGATGAGATTGCTGAGTTGATCGTCGAGTCCCCCAATAGTGTTTCTCACTTCCTCCATGTTAGATTCTAAGCTAGTAACATGGGGTTCAAGGGACTCACCTACGGGTGCCTTGCTCCGACCTCGATTGGACTTGGGATGAGCTTGCTCCTCTTGTACACGAGCTTGCTCGGGAACTTCCATGCCAACAACAATTCCTTCCTCGGTTGCCATCACGCAATACCTTCCTTCGAACACACGAACCTGGGATTTGTGAGGAACCTAGTTCAACTTGAACAAACCTTGGCTCTGATACCAACTGTCACGGGGCTAGTCTTTTGACCCGCGCGGCACTTAACAACCTTCGCTGGGAGTTGCTAAGTAAGCCTAACTTGTAAGGAAAGAAGGATGCTTGGCTAAATTGGGAAGGATAGAAGCCTTTGAGGCAAGGAAGAGAACTTGGAGAATATGAGACTCGTATTACTTGAGAACCTGAGGATACAAGGATTTACAAAACTCGAGGATTTGGGACGACTCGAGGATGGTTTGCAAATGAGAAAGGGTGTGGTATTTATAGCCTTCTTCCACCTCCTTACTATTTCTCACCTCCTTAATGGACGGTGAGGATTGAAACGATCCTACGATCACAATTCACTCTCTAGAAATATCTCTACAAATATCTTAGATATTTACATGGAAATATCTAGACACAAGTATTAAAATAATGAGGCTAGAGATGTGTGGATGTTTCTGGAATCCTCTTGCACTCTCTAGCACACTGAGGGTTTCTCGGGGGTTCTCTGAAGAGTCTCAGGACGTTCCGGAGGTCCATAACCTCACGAAAAATCACAGAGCGTGACACACACGAGGCTTCATTTTACAGTGGGAAAGTGGACCAGTTCCTGGTAATCAAACAGGGCCTATGCTTGAGCTATTGCAGAATAATGAAGGAAGAGGAGGAGGAGGAGGAGGAGGATTACTTTAAAATTTAAGTTGGATATGATTCCCATTAATCTTCTAAGTTGATGTAATTTGAAACTACCTGAATTCCAAGATTTCTACTTTGTGTGTTCATAAAATAAACTTTGAAATAGCGAATTGAAGATAAAATAGAGATGATCTATTCCACAGACTCACTGATTAGGATTTCGAATAAAAATAAATGTTTACCACACATAAAGAATATTCCATTGAAAAAGAAACTAATCAAAGTTTAAAAAATCACCATTGATTCAACAAACGCTTCCAATTGCATAACCACGAATAAATATTCTCATAAACCCATGTTGCAAGATCTTATTGCTTCACTATTTAACTAAATTTAAGTTGAAGAAAGGTAAACATAAGATCAAAATGAAGAATTATTAGCTATTCCTTGAAGCAGAATATGAGAGAAAAGGCATTAGAAAATCTAGTTTGGAATATTTTTAAAATGAGGAAGTATGATTATTTAAAAGTCATTTCGTTAAAAATTAAGAAATATATATGAGGTATTATGTAAAGAGTTATAACATTAAAAATTATTGTGAGTGAATCATTTGCCAGGTTATTAACCAAAAAAATATTTCTCTATAATTTCATTAAGAGTGCGCTCCTATCTTCCTTCACCTCTTTCCAAATGATTTTGTTCAACCACCCCCATTAGTGCATCTAATAGCATTATTTAAATATGTTTGAACCATCTTAAACGATTTTCTACTATTTTCTTCTCAATAAATGCCACATTACCTTCAACCATGTTATATAAAAGCAATTCTAACTGGTTTGTGCATTCTTATTAAATCAACTTTGGAGGGAGTACATGTTTTTGAGTTGCTATGACATGTATTTTAATTGTAACACGTACAATTTATCCTCTACGAGTTGTGTTCAAAGGTAGTTGATCCCTTGGCATTACAAAGTTATATCATGTTAATTAGATTTGTGTATATTTCTATATATAGTCATCACAAAGGATGGACACTGATCTCAACTGAAAGAGAAAATCATCGAAGTGCAATCATATGTGACATGAAAAACTTTTCAACAAAGGCTTCCATTCTCAGCAACAGGAGAACTTACCGTATACTAAAATTACAATTAGTTCTTATATTCAGGATTGGAAGAAGTAACTAGTATTACAAAATCTTATTTTCTCAATTATATAATGAAAGGACATTCAATAGAAAACATGAGAGCTCCAGGACATGTGTAAATAGAGTATTGGATGCTTGCTGCTGCATTTGCATACCTAAGATACAACATATTCAATAACAAACAATGAAAAATGAAATCGGTTAAGAACAAAAGAAAGAAGAAGAAAATGAAATAAACCCTTACTTAAATGAAAGAAAGTAGTTTTTTCAAAAAAAAAAAAGGAGAGATGATCATAATAAATCTCTTACCTCATCGGTTATTTGTTCCCAATACTTCATGAACTCTCTTTAACTTGAGAACCACAATAACATAAATCTTATCTATCATATGGTCAAAGAATCAAAGAAACTTGTGTCTCCATGCTCTAATGAGCAAGAGAGAGCCACAAACTGCCCAGAAACTCGCTGCGAATCCAACTCCCATCCCAAGATACAATGCCTTTAGAAAAGTGTCATGTTCATTTTCTTCACTCGATAGCTTTACATTATGAGTTTCTTCTTTCTTGTTACACTTTTGTGGAAGAGGGTCTCCACAGAGATCAAGATAGCCAACAAAACTCCAAGATTCAAAACTTTTAATTTGGGTTCCCAATGGGATTTGCCCAATGAAATTGTTGTATGATAGGTTCAACCAAGCAACAAAAGATAGGTTAGAGATGGTTGAAGGAATTTCTTCATAAAGCCTATTATAGCTGAGATAAAGACTTTCCAGGTCTTTCACACCTCAAATTTCTTTGGGAATCTTTCCAGTCAAATGGTTATGAGATAAATTCAAGGACCACAATTAAGTTAAGCAACTCCTTAAGAATTTCTCCAAATAAATTGTTAGTAGAAAAATCAATGATACACTTTAGAGGAACACTAGGGAAATCCAATTCTCTTCCCTTGGAAAATATATATGTTCCCTCATTCCAATTAGTTTGTCCTTGAGATAAATGTGTGATGCCATCAGGGTTATTAAACCCGGACCGAACCGGCCGGGTCAAGTTGGAAACTGGCAACCCGGCCTCCAATCCGGTTGTTACTCTGCCACCGTGTGCGGTTCGACCGATCTTTTTTTTTTTTGCATTTTCAAAATGCTTCCACGTCATTGGTGAAAACCCAAGAGCAGTCCGGTCAAATACTGATATCACACACAGCGCTGGTCCCACTATCAAGTGATGTCTCCTTGCTTCCCATTTTTGAAATATAAAGGCTAGCCACGTGAGATAAACATCCGATGTGGGACTTGAAGTTGTGCCATTTTTTGTTTTAACTCTTTGAAAATGAAAACAGCTTTTGCCAGGCAACAAGACTTGGAAAAAATGACGATCTTGCGTTTATGCATAACCGTAGTGCAACTTTGAAAGCTTCCAACCATGGATATCGCCCAGCAATAACCATAGCGCAACTTTGAAAGCATCACCGTCATCATCATTCTCAGAGCACCAGCCATGGATATCGCCCAGTAAGCTGCTAACATTCTGACACTCCGATTTGGGATATTGCCAAGCCATGGATATCATCATTTATTTTTTTAAACATTAATTGTATTAATATATGATTATATTTATTTTTAAATTTTTTTATTTCTCACCGGTTTGATCACCGGTTTGA
>JANTPZ010103909.1:0-19716 GCA_025593235.1 Vachellia pachyceras
GTACTCGAGTATTGACAACACTTTATGTCAATACTTGAAGTGTTGCCTTAGAGTACTGAATTTTCTTAAGATCAAAAGGTGCAGTGCTCGAGTATTGAGTTCCAATGCTCGAGTACTGTCAACACTTTGACACAACACTCGAGTGACTTCATGAAGTATTGAATCAACATGTTCAAACTTGGATTCTGAAATCATTTTCGCAATCTTTTATCATAATTTTGTTATCATCAAAATAAGGTTCCAACACTTTTCTTTCCATATTAGGAGCTTCATTATTAAAGGTTTCACTCTCATTCCATAATATCCAGTGGCCCTAAATAAACATCACACGTAAATTGTTAAGCTCTGCGGGACCATGAAAATCACTAATAACTCGCAGAAACCCCAGGTTTTGTTTCTTCATCTCAATACATTGATTTAAGAACTTTGAATTATCCCTTGACTATTAAAGGCTTCCTTTTAACATCAAGAAGCATTTTACACTAATTAAACTGGATGTTAACCATAGAAAAGAAAAGGAACGGTAGCTCATTACAACCATTAAATATCCCAACTCATGAACATTATCCTTAACACAAACCCGAAAATATCAATATATGAAATTTGAGATATTACTCTCAAGTTCAGGTTCTTGGTATTATTCATGATTAAGCAGTTTTAACTGTCCTTTGTCACTAATTTCAAAGGAAAACGAAAGCTCTTTTCAGGATAAAAATGAAAATTTCCAAGTCATGATTAATCCAAGTCTTGTTTGTCATATGAATATTTCCAAGTCTCCACTAGTGGAACCATACGATTCTTTTTTTTTTTTAATATTTAGTCTTTAACCAAATAACAATTATATATTGTTTCATTTGTCCTTGCTTCTTGAATTCAACGCTAAACTTAGCAAGACATTAATGCTAAACTTAGCAAGCCATTTGGTTCGGTAAGCACAAAACAGAACTAATTAATACAAAATCTTCTATTGTACATCAATTTAACCTTCTTTTATATATCCCATATAGGATCTAACACCGCTGGACTCTCTAGCAGGGGGTTCGAGTCTAAAATCACCTCCAACGTCAGCACCGTCAATATGAAATATTATTCTCATAATAGATTAAACAACCCACTTTAGTTTCTATTTTTGGTTCAAGAAAATCTGTAGCTTGATTCAAGTTGTAGAACTTCCCTTCTCACCTCTGATTCCTCCACTATAATCACTCCCCCGAAACCCCAAAGGCACAGATCAAAGAAACTGAGGTTGGAAGAAGATTAGAAGGTTCACCTTGATTTGAACTACACTTGCATGGACGATCGGTTTCCTTCTCCAGTGATTTTTGTCCTTCTCGGTGCTCTGGACCTTCTCAATCTCTCCTGGTCTTTCACCCTCTGTTTTCTATGGCGGTGGATGATAATAGAGAGGAACAAGCAGAGGGAATTAAGGGTGGGGCACGGGCTGTATGTGAGAGAGGAGGGAAGGTCCATTTTGCCCTTCTAATATTTTTCTGTTTGCAAACTAGTTTTTTTTTTATTATAATGAGATTCTTAAAACTTTCCAAAATAAATTCTTGATACATTTTTTTTAAGTCCCTTTAGCCCATGAAATAATTTCTCCAAAATACTTGGGCTAAAATTTATTCTCTAACTATTTCTCTTGAATCTTCCATAATTCCCAATAAAGTGTCTTATTCTTGGGCATGAAACCATTTTTTTATAGATTCACATAAATCTTAAAATGGTTTCCCCCTATTTTTACCCAATTATATGAGGCCACTTATTATTTTCATTATTACATTTGGATAAAAATTCTTTGTCTAGCCAAAATTCAACAAATACTAAAAAAAATTCATTTTGAGATAATTTCTGCTATTTATACTTCAATTGTGCCTCAAAATAGTTTAGAGAATTATTCTTTACCTTTCTATGCATTTAGGAAATTTTTTAAAAAATTCTGGCTAGAATTTCCCAAATTGCCTTTACGTACTCATAATTTTCTAAAATTACGCCTTTGCCACAACCTAGGCCTGTAGACATACAATGTTACTTTGGTAATTCCAATATTTTGTGTTGCCCATGATTAACCTTTCACATTTAACATTACTCGGGAGAACCAAATGTTACATGATCCTTGAGAATTATTTATCTTTCGAGGTACTTTTCAGGGTCATTGTCCAATCAAGCTTAGTAGCCTATATAATCTATGCTTATTCTTGAACTTATAGGCCTAAAATTTGGGATATGACAGAGGGCTCCAGATATTGAAGTGAGATAGCTTGATGAATAATTCATAATGCAAATGTGCTCGCGTGCGTTTTAGTTTGGCGTCTAGGTTTGATTTCCTGTCTTTTGTGCCATTGTGTGCTTCAATAAGACATTGTTTTCCTTCGTGTAAGTCTTCAATTAGTGTTATTGGTATCAACTCAATGGTTGTGTCGCCCAGTGTCGGTTGTCGTGCTCGTGGAAGATCGCATGTTTTATTTTACCTACTTCAGCTTAAATTGTGCACAACTCCAAAAGGAGAGCCTGCACCATAAGACTAACATATTTGGTGGGATCTGTTGCTCCCTTATGTGATGTAATAAAGGGTCAAAGACATATTGTTTTACTTCTTGCATATCTTTCATCGTACTCCTTTGAACTGTTATAAATCATATTTTGCTTGTGAGGTGCATACCATGACATTTCGCACAGCTTCTTACCAATTAGAAGTCTCCAATGGTAGCCTTTTTGTAAACTTTGGTTTCTTAATGAAAACATGTTTGTTATTACCAGAAGTTCAAAGAGAGATCCATTATAATAAAACTAGCTTATTGAAATGGAGAAACCATTGATCTTATAAATGCACACTTTATTTGTAAGCTAGTCTCACATATGAAGTGGGGTTTATAGGTTCAATGGACTATGCAACCCAACAACTAGTGATCTATGGGATTGTATTCCCCCTTTGAACTAATTATTCTCATAATTAAGATGATTTCATTGAAAAATTGAAGTGTATGGGGATAATTACCCATAGAGAATTCTAACTTGTAGAAGGCCAAGTGAAAAGTGTGTGGAGCTGTTGAATATGTTGGCTCTCAAACAAGAAGAATTAATCGATGAAAATAACTCAATAGTCTGTTCATTTCAAAATAACTGTCATTTAAGGTAGAGTGACATTCTTTATATGTGTCTAAATCAGCACAAACTATTTTTTACCATTTTCTTCTCAATAAACACTACAGCACATCTTCCTTGTATGTTTATTCGAGTTATATCGTTTTTTTAAATTACCATACATCAATCTAAACATTCTCATCAAAACTACCTTCACTATATACTTTTATTGTCCTTTTAAAATTCAAAAATCCACTTCTTTATTACCTTATTGGGTGATTTCCAATTTTTAAACCTGCAAACTTGAATTATATAATAGCATCTTCATCAATTTCATCATCAATTTATCTTAGACATATGAACATGATCACTTGTGAAATAATTTGATTACCAGGCCCATCTTAACATCCAAATCATTTTAACTTGCCACTAATCAAATTGCAGTGCATATATTTTAACTTACATCTACTTAGGCCAAAACCATCCGACTCCAATATCCTCTTCCATATTTCAAGATTAGAGTTAATATTTTATATTGACTCAACAAAAAGAACTATATTATAAGGAAAAAATGCACTTAGAGATTTCTTCTTATATAAACTCAGTTAAAACATAGTATCTATAACCATAATGAAAAAGCAAGTGCTCAAAGATATGAAGATCAATCCTTATATAAAAATTCATTTAATTTGTTTCACGCCCAAGCATTCTTACACTATTTGTTATTCTCTCATACATATCTTGGATATATATATATATATATATATTTTTAAGGCTTTTCAAAGTACATATCTTGGTACATGATGGTAAGCGTTATATTTTCCAAGTCAATGAAAGCACTAGTTCCTTCCTTTCTTTTGATACTTTACATTAATCCCTTAGCAAATAAATTGCTTCAATTGCCACTTGATTCACAGCATTGACAGGACGATCTATAGACTTATGAAGTTTAAATTTATTTGATATGACTATGTCCAACAAAAATATGGCCTCTGTTTTTTTCCCTTAATCCTTCTACACACTTTATAAAACACTAAAAGATTTCTCCAATTTAGGGCATGCAAAATTGACCAAGAAAAGACTTTATCTTCCCGATGTGCACTTGGAAGAGACCGAGTTGGATTGCACATGTACTTAAACGAGAATGCAGGAAAGAGGTCTAGTGGTCAAATGACTGATTAAAAAATGTAGGCTAAATACACATGCTAATGAAATTCATTAATGTTGTTGACAGCTGTAGTTAAAAAATATTTAGCAACAAAATCAATAATTCAATAATTGAATGAAAACTATTAGCTGTGAACCTAAATATAATGTCTAGTTTGTAGTATAATTTCTATTAACACATAATATTTTACACTACAAAGTAGATCTTATATTTAAAACAGGAGATAGTAATTAAACATAAATATTAACACCTACATTAAACCAAAAAACTCATATATTTGCATTAACACATAATACTTCTCTGAGGAAATTGGCCCCGTGACTTCCTATTGTTTACTTTGGATTATAAATATAAGAGCTCATAAATGAGTTTACTTCAACCTTAAATGTAAGATTACAATGTAAATGTTTAAAATGTTATTATATAAGAATCCAATAGTCATTTACAATTAACTAATTAAACTAATTTTTATAACCTATGCAAGTTATATCAGTTATCTAACTTCTTACATTTAGAATCAGAGGAGTATGAATCACTTGGATTCATGTTCTCAAAGTCAAATTGTCGTATTTACTTGTTTGTTTTACCTAGGTTAATTCAATAAGCAAACCTTCAACCATCTATTTGTTAGAGAGAAACTATTATATAAGTTTAGTAGCTCTGAAAATGCAAATGTACTTCACAATCCTCCTTGCAAAAATTCTTTGAAGTAGTAGCACTATGACCCTCATCGTCAAGGCCCTAATCCTCCAGAAGAGAAACCTCCTGCTTCATCCCAAGCACGATCTTCAACTGTCACAACTTTCCCTCTCCAAATCCAAATGTTCAATCTAAACAGTCCCCAAATGACCCTAATATGTGAAAACTTGCGCATTCAATCGAGTTTACAGTCAATACAAGCTTGAGAATGTGTTACCTGAACGTAAAAACGATAAACTTGAAGAGTAACCTTAATGAGTTTGACAATGGATGAGAACGTGAAAAATAAATATTATGACCCCACAAAGAATTCTAGGTCAACAAACACTGACCCATAATTATAAATCAAATCAAATATTTTTTATTTTAAAATTTCATGAAACTCAAATTCAATGGACCCTACTTCTTCTGCAACTTTCACTCGTATTGATATCATGTTTCATTTTCTCAGAAAAGGAAAATAAAAAAAAATAATGAAGTTATAGTTTCTCTTCTTTGTAGATAAGAATCCAATGGACCTATTTGTTTGTCTCCACTAATGTCGGCTTGCTCGAGTGGTTCATAATTTTCTCAGATTTATTCTCATGCATGATTTTCTTGTTTCAGATGTGATCTTTTAAGTCGTAAAAGTCGGAGCATATCGGTAGCACTATGAATCCTAAGCCTCAAGGCGCTAATCCTCCAGAAGACCAACCTCCTGCTTCATCCCAAACACCAAATAGGCTTTCGAATCCAAATGGTCAATTTGAACAGTCACCAAAAGGTCCTAATATAACACCAACCACCTGTCATGGCGTTAGTCCTCGGAATCCAACTCCTCCACCAGAACAGCCTTCAGGAAAACCTAATAGGACCAAGTGCCCAGGAGTTTAGTCTTCCGAATCAACCAAGTCCACCACAAAAATCTACAGAAAAAACTAATAGGCTCCAAAGTACCCAGGACTTTAATCCTCCGAATCAACTTCCTCCACCACAACAATCTACAGAAAAAACTAATAGGCCCTCATTTAACCAGCAGGACATATTTCGCTCTAATCAACCCCAACAGCGTAACCGTTCTAAAAGCACAAAAAATGCATGCTTTGGAGAAAAGACCTCTGAACAAAAGGGTAGAGACTCCAAAAGTCCCTAGGCATTATCATCGTGACTCGCTTCTTGCCATTATCAGGTTAATTCTTCTTTTTTCTCAAGATATACATAAACACACGTTCATAATTGAATTTGTTTTATTTCGTACAGGCAATAATATATATTGCATGCCTTTTTTCATTACTGCATTATTGAAAGAAAACTTAATTATTGCATGCGTTTTTCATTACTTATTATGATTTTGTTTTATTTTGTACAGGCAATAATATATATATGTTGTGTTGAAGAAACTGATCCCTCACCAATGTACGGAAATTGGATCTAGCGGAAGGTATTAGTTCCTCACAATACGCCGAATTAAAATTTGAATTCTCATTGGTAGATGTATCTACATTTAATACTTTCTAGTACCTTAAATATGATTGTTTCGAATAGAAGGATTCATGTGCTTTAATAAAAAAACAAATTTCATGCCAAATACAAGTGACGAACAACCTCATGAATTATTTTTCCTACCCTACCCTTGTTATTAATTAAGATTCAAAGTTGAAATAAATTAATCATAATATTTAAAGAGCGCTAAAGTTGGAAAAGTTTATCCATTTTAGAAAAATTTAACAATTTAATTGTCATCCTTTGAAATGTAGGAATTAATTAGAAGTATGTTATAGTAAGGATCAAAAGGAGTACTGTATGTTCTCTCACCTCTGTCCTACATTAACAACAAGGGTGTAATAAAAAGCCATAATTAACGACTTTGTAGGTTATTTATATTTAAGACGAAAAATTACTAATAGAAGATACCATATAATAAAGAAGAGACATAGTAGTAACTAAGAACCTTCAAAATAAGTGATAAAGTATGACGATCTCTTAATCAACTTACGTACTCTATGTCGTAGTAGTGTTCTTCCTTTTATATTAAGCTCAATCTTAACTTTATTTTTGTTCTCATTTCAAGGGACAGCGGTAATGAAGGGCCCCAGATAAAGTGAGATAGCTTGATGAATAATTCATAACGCAATTGTGCCCGTGTGCGTTTTAGTTTGGCGTCTAGGTTTGATTTGCTGCCCTCTGTGTCATTGTGTGCTTCAATAAGACATTGTTTTCCTTCATGTATGTTTTCATATAGAGTTATTGGTATCAAGTCAATGGTTGTGTCGCCTAGTGGCATTAAGTTTGTCTTGCTCGTGAGACATCGCATGCTTGATTTTACCTAATTTAGCTTATGTTCTGCACAAATCCAAAAGGAGAGCCCATACCAAAATGCTAACATATTGGGTGGGATCTGTTGCTCCTTTTATGTGATGTAATAAAGGTCTAAGACATTGTTTTACTTCTTGCACATATCTTCAATTGTAGTCCTTGGAACTACTATATATCATATTTCACTTGTGAGAGGCTGCATACCATGGAACTTCATGCGGCTTCTTACTAATTAGGATACTCTGCCGGATTTCCTTTTTGTAAACTTTGGTTTCTTAATCAAAACACGTTTGTCATTAAGAAGTTCAAAGAGAGAATCAATATTATAAAACTAGCCTATTGAAATGGATAACCCATTGAACTTATAAATCGTGCTTTATTTATAAGATATGTTCACGCATGAAGTGGGGTTTATAAGCTCAATGGACTCTGTGTAGCCCAACAAAATAGTGATCTTGTGGGATTGTATTCCTCATTTGAACTTATTATTCTCATAATGAAGATGATTTCATTGAAAAATTGAAGTTTATGGGGAGGAATACCCATAGAGAATTTTAACCTGTGAAGAAGGCCAAGTGAAGTGTGGAGCAGTTGAATGTGTTGGCTCTCAAACAAGAAGAATTAATTGATGAAAAGAACTCAATAGCCCGTCCATTCCAAAATAACTGTCATTTAAGGTAGAGTGTTTGATATAGTATCAACGAAGGGTAAAATTATAAAAAAAAAAAAATACAAGTGTTCATTGAATATCAAAAGTGACAATTACTTTTCTATAATAAAACTTCAAAGTACTATATGAAGGGAGTATATACCTTTAATTAATATGTGTTCCCTTAAACCTTCATATTTGGCATCATTTGCGTGAGGCACGTTAACATGTGTTATAGTTGGTAAAACATTAAATGTTCTTGATCCGGCTTCATCGGAGAGGAGAATTAAATATTGAAGAGTTGGGGTGGCACATGCACGTTGTAAACAAAATTAATGGACACAGAGAATTAAATATGTTACTTAGATTAATAGATTAATCTGCTTCAAGATTCTATAGTATCTTTCTAAGCATCATTTGAATGTGCACGTGTGTCCGTCTGTGTGTGCGCGTGAGAGAGAGGGACTTTTGGTAAAACAATCATCATGTCAGATATTTTTATGAAAGTGGATTATTAATTTTTTATGAAAGTCAGGTTCAAAACCATATTTCTTTTCCAGGGCTCTCAATGTTTGAAGGTCTTAAATTCAAATAAAAGCCGTGGACGAGGTTTACTACAGAAGTTAATATAGATGAAGAAGATAAGGGAAGGGAATACGTCGAAGAAGTAACAGATAAAAACCCTTAGATATTATTGATCTACTTTTTTTTCTTTTTCTACCATCTTTCCTACAATCCAAACAGGAGATAGCCCTGTTTGGTTCATTGAAAATCTTTCAATAAAAATGGAAAAAATATATTTTCAGGTGACGGTGGACATTCGGTTGGTAGAACAGGATGTAACCAATTTTCTTACAGAATGATATTTTCCATTAAAGATAGGAAGATTGATTCCCATAAAAAATTGTGGGAACCGATTTTCAATATAAATAAGAAAATCTGAAAGTCAATTTTACCTATATCTAATCTTTGGTACTTCTTGTTTTGACCAACAACATCTTCATTACCATCGTGAGGTTTGTGGATAAATGGTTTTGCAAGTGATAGCATCCCCTTCCATCCCTCCCCATATAAATACTACAAGGAAAAATAGTTTCTCCACCACAATGATGAACCATGAGAAAAAAAAAAGGTGAATCAGAGAGGGACAAACATCATCTTGAACACAATTTGTCAGTTTGGTCAGTAAAGAAGGGTGAACAAAGTATTATTTTTTCATGCTTTGATTATATACAGGTGACTGTCACATCATAGTTAAGAGGAAATTTGTTTAAATTTCGTGTAACCACGAGATACATATGAGATACATCTGGTTAAAGATATAGAATTATCTAGACTTGTGACTTTGACTAGATGCATATTGTAATATCCAGATTTTTGATAACTGGATATAAAGACTAAAATGAGTGGCTATAGATTAATAAAGGGTTTGGAGAATGAAAGAAAAAAAGTAATATGAAAGCAAAGGAAAGGAAGCCATTTTTTCAAATGCAGAAAAAAGGCAAAATATCATTTTGAAAAAGTAAAGGATCAAAGTGTCATTTTGAAAATTAAAGGATAAAAGTGACATTTTAGAAATAGACCTAAGTGTAAATTCAAAATTATTGGGACCAAATTATCATTTTGGAAATTCAATGGTATTTTGGTAAATATGAAGAAGTCAAAAGGTATTTTGGTCAAAGTTTAACTAAAATATCAGAAAATTTTGCACAGCGCTAAAAGGTAGAGAAAAATTTACTAACAGTAATTGAGATCCAGTTCAATTTAGAATGACAAGAATAACCTTTACGTGAATTTTAAAAATTATTTAATAAATAATTAAATATAATTATTTAAAATATCTAGAGGCCTTAAATATTTGATTTCAGGCTTGGAAAAAATAACTTGGAAATTTTAGTAATTGATAGAATTGTTTTCAAGAGAAAATCATCAATAATTTCCTAGATTGGAAAGAAAAATGCTCGAAAAAACCCCCGAACTTAGGTGTTCTGTAAAAATTAATTAAAGACAATTATTATAGCAGAATAATGAAAGAAAATTATGGAATGACTAGATGAATTTTGAGAATTTTTAATGACCCTAAACTAATCAAGTGACCTACGAACTCCTAAAAAGTATTTCCATCCCGATAAAGTAACTTTATTTACATAAAGTAAATTGGGGGTCTCTGATAATGCCACTTGCCTTCTCCTTACACAATGAATAAAAGTAGATAAGATATTATGATTATTTGGCAAAATATATCATAATAAAAATACTTCATCAGTACAGTGGGACTCAAAGCATAGGATGACATAAGCCATATGACATCACATGGACATGTGTCAAGACCATACTCTTGATGCACATGATTTGTCCATTTTGAAGGTGATTTAAATTAAGGGCCAAGATCAAGCCAACTCCTCTTGCAAATATATAAAAGTTCAAAGACCATTTAGCAAATTGGAGGTCTATAAATACCTCCTCCCTTCTCTTCAATTTCAGCCAAGAGTGTTTCAAGAAGGAAACTCTTGTAAAATTAATTCTAGAGAGAGAAAAGGAGAGAGAAAGTGAAGAAGAGAAGGAATTTCAAGAGGTAAATGTCATAATCCAACTCTGTACTTGATTTGTAACTTGGTTGTTGGATTGTGCTGATTTGATGTTGTTTTTGAATTTTGGATATCAAAATCTAAGAGGTGCTACTAGCCGAACATGAATATGCATGTGGATGAATGATTTTAGGTAAAATAATGATGAGAAATTGGTCTAAAAATGCTATTATGCATGTGTGTGATGATAAAAGTTGAAAAATCACATGGTTGGAATTTTCTGTGCGCATTTCGACTAGTTGGAATTTTTGAGTAAGGAATAAGTTTTTAATGCTTCCAATTGATTTAGAAGGCAAAATTGTATACGGCATAAGTGAGAAAACAATTTTGGAAGCATTGAAATCAATTTTGCCAAAGTTAGAAAGTAATAAACCTAAGTTGTCGAGAAAAGGGTTTTATGAATTGTCAAGTGTTATAACACATTGGTAATAGCTTGTTATTAATGCCAAATGCATTATTTTATGTGTAGGAGTTGTAAATTGCAAAGAGGAGTTACCAAATGCAAGAGTGAGTAAATTCTCTAACTTTTACATTTACATTGCATTTGGTTGTTATGTATATTGTTTGGCTATGATTGATGTGGGTTGTAACCTTATGACATGTAAACCCTTACTTATGCATGGTTGTAGCTATGCAAAACTTGATATGCCTTGGCCTTGTGCAATGAATGTTAATATGATGAAGTAAGGTTTTGTTAATATTTTCATGGCACGTGAATGTTACCTATTGATAATCATGCATGTTGATGTGGTTGTTAGAGATATTTGCTATTGAGATTCCATAAATCTCATTCTATCAAAAACCTACCCTCTTAGATTAGAGTTCAATAAGTAAAGGCAAGGAGATTGAAGACTAACGTAGGTGACTCCCATTTTTGGAAGGAAGTGGTGCAAATGTATGGTTATTGCTTTATGTTAAATTTTTTTATTAATTTATACTAAATTCCTACAATGCCAATTATCTGATATGTGCTGTGTAAACATGTAAAGGATGCTAGTTCATTATGTCATGATGTTATATGCATAGTGTCATATCCCATTAAATGGGATGTTGAAAATGGTGAAGGAGGAAGCAAGCGTGAGAGAGGGAGACAGGATGAGAAAAGAAAGAAAGAATAAGACAAAAGAAGAAGAAGACAAGAAAGGAAGGAAAAAAAGAAAGAAGAAGAAGAAGAGAAGCACATGCTGTCGGCAAGGAAGGAAAAATGAGGAGGAAAAGAAGAAAAGTTAGAAGAAAAAGAGAGTGTGGCAGGAGGTGGAAAAAGAAAGAAAGAGAGCGAGATGCGGTTGAGGCAAGGTAATATAAATGCTTTGATCCTCTCCTTCCTCTCGCCTTATGCGTTCGCAAAGGAGAGGAGAAGATGTGTTTCAAGTTCATCTTGTTGAGATAGTTTAGGTAACTAAAATCCCTTCTTTTCAATAGATTATTTCTATAAAAGTTGTTCTATATGTTTTTATCTTCCTAATGCTAGTAATTTTATTCTGACCAAAGGAAATTTTTAAAGTTAGTATTATGAGAAGTTTTGAGTTTTGGCAGTATAAGACCACAGTAACATAGAGGAAATGTAATAGATAATTTTCTACGGTTCAAAATATGGAGCTGAGTATATAAGTATGTATAAACCTTTGGAAACTATTGATTATAGAAAATAACAAAGGTATTAAGAAGTTGTTCTTTGAAGGTTTTAAAATGTCTATAGGACATTCAAGATAATTTTTGGAAGTAAGATTATATACACACAAACACATATTGGTGTATAACTATATGCATATTTATGCATGTGGGTTTGTATAAATATGTAAGTTGGTTTTGAGGAGATGAAACAAAGGTAAATATGGAAAAATGTGAAAGTTGCTTAAGTTGCAACTTTTGAGCATTTATTTGAGAACATTGATAGACTATATTTAGTGAATGTTAATATACATTAAAGGAGAAAATATAGGGCTTCAAATATAAGTTTGAATTGTTAGATTTGAAATTTTATAGAATAAATTATTATTTTTCAAAATTATTGAAAAATAATTTAAAAGTCAGGAAAAGAAAATTACATAATGTAAAAGGATAGAAATAAAGATTGGGAAAGAAAAAGGCGCAAAATAAAGCTAGATAAGCGTATAATTAACGTAATATTATATATATATATATGTGTGTTTTTAGGATTTGAAATTTGCATGAGCAACCCCAGAAGGCCTAGAAAAGGGAATACCAAGGAAGGTAAAGATAGACAAAGGGATACAGGTAGAAACCCAATTTGATAAGCCTTGTCGTGAGGCTATCAAATAAAACTAAGTTAGAATGCAATATAATGGCACTAACCTAGGTCGATCTCTACTAGAACCTATATTGAGTTACTAAGTAATCTAGCGTAAATAACAAACTAACCAAGAAGTATCAAATGTTTTTTTATCTAATTAAACTAAATGGATGTACTTAAATTCTATAAAATGAATGTCCTAGGTGATTGAATCCACTAACCTTCCTTGTCCAATTTTTAAATTGAGTTCTCCTTTTAACTAAGCACAAGGACTAGCAAGGACCTTTACTAATCAATATTCCTAACCTTTTAAAATAATCTAAACCTAGACTCAATTAATTGATTCGGAATATCTTTAGTGCTCAGCTCATGTTAGATTTATAAAAGATCCTCTTTACATCCAACTAATTCCTAGAAACCTAGCAAATCAATTGAATTCAATAGAATAAAGGAAAGCAATTGAATAACAATAGAGCTATAGTCCAATCACAACCCAAAGTACCAATCTAACACAAGTATCACAATCCAAATTACATCAACCGATAATAATCCTCTTTCATACATACAAATCATAACATCTAGCAACCTAGAATTACAATTTGCACATACAAAAAATTGGAAAGTGAAATTAAAAATTTAGAGAACTCCCCTAATTGATCAAGGACTCCGGGTAGCTTTTTCATCACCGTTTGGACAACAAATTTAGCTACTCATTGTTGAAGAACCAACTCTCCAGGATTGTTCAACTTCTATGGTCATGGTGCTGTGAGGTTTGAGTGATGGAATCTTGGGGAGTAGCGAACAAAGGAAGCTGAAGTGCGACGCGTCTGGATGAAAGAACAAGCAAGAGAATGGGGGAATGGAATATGAGGTGTGGCGGCTAGGTGTTGAATGAACGAAGCTGCTCTCCAGGTGTCGACTTGTGTGTGTGTGTGTGTCTTGAATAATTAGATGAATGAGATTTCCAGGTAGCTTGTAGGTGTGGGATGGATGTAGCTCGCTAAGTGCTAGAACGGTGGATTAATTATGCTCCTCACGTCACCAGGTAAGAAATCCGAATAGTGGCAGCTTGCGTTTTTCCTTCCAGAAAAATTGCTGCATTATGGTGTAGGTTTTTCGCAGCTTAGCCACCCAGCCCAAACGATGTCGTGTTCTCCAAATTCAAAGTGTCCAACTGTATTCCTCCAGATCGCAAAACGCACCGTTTTGATTGTGAGTCAATTTATGTTGCCATTTAGTTCCCCTCACCAATTCAGCTTCAACCGGTTCCTTTAGCATTTAATTCCTGCACATTAAATCCAATAAAATGTAATATTATGTAATCAAAGTGATAAGCATTTAAGGAAATTAAGGAATGATGAAAAATCTAAAATTAGTAATTACTTCATGTAATAATTCCTTAATAAAATTAACCTCTAATTAACACATTTTAAGCCCAAATAAGGTACTGAATGATCAATATTAGGTACACTTATTAAATATAAAATAGAGGTATATCAAATTCCCCCACACTTATCTTTTTGCACTCCTGGGCAAAGCCACTTCAAGTTAAGAGCCAAAAATAAAAATGAACAAGTAAATGCAAGTATCAAGAACCACAATTAGTAATTATGACTTATCACTTATCTCCAATAAATGCTCATACCACATGCTAAAAGAACCAAGCAATGATGCAAAGATTAATAAAAATGAATGCAACTAAGAAACCCTCAAAAGGTTAAGTGTTTGCACTCAATTCTCTCAATAGGATATTTTTTCACTCAATCATCCATCCAACCACACTCTACCATATGCTTGTAATGGTTCTAGGCTCTCCACCACTAGTAGTAACGGCACAAATAGATCAATAGGTCTTTTATTAGGTTGTAATAGGAAATGTCAGTAAATGAGATTGTGGGTAAATAAATGGATGGATAGAGACAAGTGAACACATAGGATCAAGTACATGTGAAAATAATGGACCAATTACACGATATCATCATCAACACTTCAACACATTACTAAGTAATGGAATGTAATGCCTATGAACATTTCGCTATTTTTTCTCTCTCGATCATCATCATTTTTTTTATTTGCCTTCTTGTATTCTTTTACCTTTTTTCTTTTTTTCTTTTCTTTTCTTTTTTTGGATTTTTTTCTTTGTTTTTTTAGCATTACATTGCATAAACAAATTTGAGAATGTCTGTAAATGTCAAATGATGCAATCATGTTTTTCCTTGAGAAGTAATACAATGTACTTGAGCCTAAAATGTGATGAAACAGTGGTTTATGAAATGAAAATGATGGGCTTAAAGGGGTTGAACAAAGGAAAATTATGTTAGGGTTGGCTTTTTTTTTTTGTTTATCTAGCTAATGAAATGAATGCCTAAATCATTTCTATCATGCCACTACAAGTGCAATCTCAAGCAAGAACCAAGACAAGTTCTAGAGAGTAATGGAATAGATGGATGTATCACACATATGAAATGAACAAACAGGCCCAAAATCCTTCCATTAAGGCTTTGTGTTTCCTAATTGCATTCATCAATCTTAATTAAAGCATCAATCTTCGAACTTAATGCATATGACATTTACATTTCTTTTCAACAAGTTCTAAGTCACAATTAATCAAATTGCAATTGAGATACTAAGCATATGATAATTCATAACAAAATATAGCTTTCAAGGCTCAAAATATGCATTTTACTAACCAAATTTGTCCAAATTTTTTTTCCAATTTAACCCAAAGTAACTAAGAGAGTTCTCTCACATAACAACAACTCACTCCCCCCACACTTATCTCTTACATTGTCCTCAATGTAAGCATGAATCCATAGTAAACAATGAAGCTCGAAACAATAATAAGAGATCAATGTGAAGGGAGAGTCACAATTACGTCCTAAAACACACAATACAAACAAAAACAATACACACTAAACATAACATATCTATCTTTCCTACTGATGATACCCTCCCCCATACTTGTTCTTAAACATATAATCATGCAAATCAGTCCAAAATAATAAGAACAAGAGAAAGGAAGGATACAACCTTATCATGGAGGCTTGTAGCTCTCGTGATAAAGGCGGAGATGATTGGCTCAAGTGTGGAAATGCCCACCATAACCATCCTTCAATTTGTAACTCCTCTTATCACCTTTGGTCACCACTTCTAGTGGACCAATCCATGTCTCCTTGAATTTCTCATAAGGAGTAGAGTAATGAGGCACGTAAGCCATAATATAATCATCAACTTCAAATGTGTTCTTTTGTGCTTGGAGCTCCTTAGATGTGAGTTTATTTAGATCAATGGATAAGGCATGAAGCAGTAGTAGTGATGAGTTTCTAAAGCCATTCTTGTAACTCAAAGGCTTCTCTTGGTTAGGTGGTGGATTAGTATGGAGTTGACAAACTACCGTCACTGGTTTAGAAACTTGCTTCAAAGCTTGAAAGATATTTAAAGGCCTCCTTGCGTGAGTCTTAGCAGCTCCACTATACCTTGCACCATTGTCACAAACAACACCTTTCTCAAACGTATTTGGGTTAGTGGAAGACTCAACAAGCATAGCATCAGTAGGTAAAACAACACATGGAGTGGAAAGAGTGTAATCCAATGAACTAGCATTAAAATACTGCACGTCACTACCATGTAAGGGGGAAATAGAAGAATAGGGGTTAGAAGAGATATCAGTAATAATTCATGCATCAACATGACTTAATTGCTTATGAGAAACCAATTCATGCTCAACAGAAGTATTATCATGTAATTCATCAATAAAATGAACATCAAGCAAAGAGTAATCTTCATGTGGTTGTTTCATTGTTTTATACATGTTGAAATGCACAAAATTATCACCAACAGACATAGTAATGGAACCTTCATGCATTTTGATGTCAGTTCTTGCAATCCTCATTAAAGGTCTACCCAAAATCAATCCCCCTTAACTCAAAGTATCCTTAGACATGTCTAAAATATAAAAGTCTACAGGAATGATCAAATCTTTAACCTTCACTAATACATCCTCAAGAACCCTATGTGGATATCTAACAGTTTGATCTGCTAATTGCAAAATAACACTAGTGGGCTTGAGGATAGTGGTACCTAAGGACTCATAGACTAATTTTGGCATCACATTTATCGCTGCCCCTAGGTCAAGTAATGCCTTCTGAATAGTATGCTTCCCAATAGTGCAAGGAATATTGAAACTACCCGGATCTTGACACTTAACCGGCAGTTGAGGTTTGAACAGAGCACTTACATTGGAAGGCAATTGAACCATTTCATTTGGTTTGAATCGATTCTTATATTTACATAGGTCCCTTAGGATTTTGGCATACTTTGGTTGTTTGACCAATTCAAGCAAAGGCGTATTGACTTCAATTTTGATAAACAGTTCATACAAATCATTATCATGCTTTTCATTAGCCTTTTTAATGCCTTGAAGATAGGAATGAGGGAAGGGAAGGTCTTTGAGATTTACCTTTTTACCTATAATGCTTAAGGCTCCATTACAGTGCATTTAAACTTCACTTTCAGCTCCATCATCCGCTTGAATTTCAGCTTGTGCGGATGGCTTTTTCTTCAAAAGGGTCTTCTCTTTCTTGCTTTCAGATGAAGGTACAACAATAGAAGTTGAGGTTTTTTCTTGCATTTCTTCATCATGATCAACTTCTATGTCTTCATCTTCCTTATCCTTAAACCCAACTTCTTTCCCACTTCGTAGTGTGATTACGTTGAGTGCCTTAGGATTTAGCACAATATTAGATGGCAAACTTCATTTCTTAGCATCATCTTCACTCCTCGAGTTAGAAAATTTAGAAATAAAGGTAGTGAGATCGTTGTGCTTCATCTCTATTTGCTCAATCTTGTCACAAAGTTTACCCATCATCTTCATTAAGGCTTCATCCCTACTTGGTTCTTGAATAGGCACCTCCCTAGATGTTGAAGGGAAATAATTGGAGCTCATGGGGACATTTCCAAACTGCCCTTGAGAAGTTCTAACGCCCCTATACATATTGTCCTTGCCTTAACTAGCTTGATATCCCTTATTGTAAGTGTTAGGATATTGTTCTCTTTGATAAAATTGGGTAGGTCTTTGGAAATTCATGGATGCCACCTTAGCAGACTCACATTGAGAAGGGCAATTGAGTGTAGTATGCATAGGACTAGCACAAATATCGCATGAAGAGGGTACAAGGGCTTGAGATATAGGAGTAGAGCTAATGGCATTAACATTGTGAACTTGTTGAGCTTGCATAGTTTTTTGCATACACCCCACTTGATCACTTAAGATGGCCAATTTGTTCAAGATCTCATCAGCCGACCAAGCTCCAACTCCACAAGATTGAGCTATGTCCCTTGCACCAAATTTTTGGTTGTTTGCAACCATATTTTCAAGTAAATCTCATGCTCCTTGAGAAGTTAAGTCAATCAAAGAGCCACTGGCAGCATCATCAATAGTAGCCTTCATATTATCTAACAACTCATCGTAAAAGTATTGCACTAAATGAGATCGAGCAATTTGATGATGAGGGCAATGCGCTAGTAGGGCTAGAAATCGACTCCAATACTCATGAAGGCTTTCCCCTACAGCTTGTTTAATGCTATAAATCTCCTTTCTCATTTTGGTAGTCCTTGAAGCTGGAAAGTACTTCTCTAGAAAGGCTTTCTTCAATTGCTCCCAAGTTAGAGTGGCAAAGTGTTGTGGAAGCATGTGGAGCCATTCCTATGCCTTACCATCCACAGAAAATAAGAAGGCTTAGCTCAAAACATCATCCAATCGAGCTCCAGGAGGCTTCATAGACGAACATACCATGTGCAGATTCTGAAGATGCTGATGAGGGTCCTCTCCTGTATTGCCATAAAATTTAGATAAGGCACTTATCAAATGACCTTTCAACTCAAAATTTGCATCAAAATTGTAGAAGCCATAAGGATTATAATCAATGTTTGATGAATTTATTTCCCTTATGCTTCTATTCCTAATTTCATTGTTCACATCATTGGGTATGTGTTCATTATGCTCTTGATTTTGTCTAGGAATCTCACCATCAGGGTCCATCACAAACCGATTATCAATATAATCTCCTAATGAAGACTTAGAATCATATATGCCAAGGTTATGACAAAAATCAAGTGAAGATGCCCTAGAACTAATGTGTGAAGAGTGTTCAAAGGGTACTTGAAATAATGGAATTGAAGTGCTCTCCTTTCTTTTCTTATTGCTCTAAGTGTTTTATCTATTTCCTTATCTAATGGAACAATTTCTTGTTCTTTGGATCTGGTCATGCAAACTCAGAAAGCAGCAGTAAATGATCAAGTGCCCAAAGAGAACAATAATTTTAAAATTTTTCAAGTTTTTTAAAATCTAAAAAGGAAATGCAAAAGAAACAAAACAAAACAAAAAAATACATCGGTCAATTTGATAATTGACATTCAATTACGTAGTAGCTCAAGGCTCCCCGACAATGGCGCCAATTTAATAAGCCGTGTCATGGGGCTACCAAATAAAACTAAGTTGGAATGCAATATAATGACACTAACCTAGGTTGATCTCTATGTGGAACCTATATTGAGTTACTAAGTAATCTAGCATAAATAACAAACCAACCAAGAAGTATCAAATGTTTTTATCTAATTAAACTAAACGAATGTACTTAAATTCTATAAAATGAATGTCCTAGGTGATTGATCCACAACCTTCCTTGTCCAATTTGTAAATTGAGTTCTCCTTTTCACTAAGCACAAGGACTAGCAAGGACCCTTACTAATCAATATTCCTAAACTTTTAAAATAATCTAAACCTAGACTCAATTAATCGATTAGGAATATCTTTAGTGCTCAGCTCGTGTTAGATTTATAAAAGATCCTCTTTACATCCAACTAATTCCTAGAAACCTAGCAAATCAATTGAATTCAAGAGAATAAAGGAAAGCAATTGAATAACAATAGAGCTATAGTCCAATCACAATCCAAAGTACCAATCTAACACAAGTATCACAAT